>VZRH01004979.1:73279-84765 GCA_013397555.1 Urocynchramus pylzowi | reverse complement strand
GACAGGGTTTAATTCATCAGCTATAATCAAGCACTGCAGAGGTCATTTTTTCAACCTCTCTCTCTCCTTGATTTTTTTTTTTTTAATTGGAGTACCCAAATTAAAATGACATGCAAATACAGTGATGTTACTGCAGCTTCCACGTGCAGCTCTGCAGTGCCCTTCCCAGCCTGCTGGCACACTGGCCAGCAGATCCTCCTTTGCCATCTGGCTCTTCCTAACTAAGCTAACTCCTGGAATCCTGCAGAGATGGAAGCGCCTTGGCTGGAGCCTGGCAGCTGTTCACCTCTGGGGTTGAGAAACAAGCTGCTAAGAGAATTTCTTGTGCCCATTTTTTATAATTTTTGGCCATTATTCAGGTACCACTCAGAGCCAACCTCTGTCAAGGAAGATCCCACATGGAGAGGGGCACCCTTCCCAGCCAGGCTGGTGGGGAGGCATCAGAGCACATAACATTTATAAACCATTACATAATACAGGTTTTAAAGAAAACCAAGTGCCCAGCCCTTAAACCAGGGTCACAGCCAGTCAGCACCTCCAAAATACCAACCCTGGGCTTAGAATAGAAATAGAAGGGAAAAACAGAATTAAAAATAGAAGAGGCAAGAAAAGGCAAGCGTGTTTAGCTGTGAGAGTAAGCAGATTAGCAAGATAAAAAGAGGAACAGATTAACAGAGATTAATACAACTTTATTGGAATTGGCTAGTACAGATTTCCTTCTACATCTCAGCAAGGATTCCCCCCTTCCCTTCCCCAGCAGGCACAAGCCCTGGCCCTGCACAGTTTAACACAGCATGAGTTTCCAGCACCCCCCGTGAGCCCCCACCACCCCCTGCTCCCAGGGAGCCCCCTGCCCTTCACCACAGCAGCATGTGGAGGAGAACAGCCCACTCAGGCCGTGCCAGCCCAGCTCTGCCTTCCAAGGGCAGAGAAGAAGCCATCAGGCTCAGGAATGCACCAGAGAGCCAGCCAGGGGGCTGGGTGGGCTCCGAGCCCAACAGCAGCATTGCCAGGGGGCTGTCTGGGGAGGGAAAGCAGGGTCACCCCCAGGACACAGAGTCCCACCCTCTGGAACCAGGACACCCCAACCAGCTCTCCCCAAGGAAAGGTAAGAGCAGCTCCCAGCTCACCTCCTGCTCCTGCAGCACATTCCCCTGGCAATGCCCCACTCCAGGCTGGCCCCTGGACACCGTGCTGGCCACACAGAGCAGGGGGCAAAGGCAACTTTTCCACCCGGCTCCAGAGGCAGAGTGAAGGAGGTGGAGGCACAGGGGAGGGTTTTTGGGGTGAAACAAGCCCCAGCTGGGCAGTGACCAGCCTGCACAATCAGACTCTGCTGTGCAGGACCCCTCCCACCCACCCAGCTGCTGAGGCTCACAGCATCACTCAAGGGCTGGCCAAGGCTCCCAAATGTGCTGTCACAGCTGTGCCCTGTCCCCAGCAGCCCCTCAGCAGCTGTGAGCTGGCCCATGAAGTGATGCTGTCTGGGGAAGGACTGAGCAGGACAGAGAACTCCCTGTGAGCACCAACACAAGGGCAGAGAACCTACACCTGCATCAGGAGCTACGTATCGGGGCAGGTTCACAGCCACCAGGGCCCCAAATGCCTCTGGGGTACAGAACAGACAAACAGGAGGGACAGTGCAGGCCACAGGTGGCTGCTGTGGCTACTTCTTCTCCTGCTTCTGCTGCTGGTACCTCCTGAAGTGGGTCTGGATGGTGATGGCTGCCCTCTCAGAGGGGTCAGTGACCTTGCTCTCCTTGCTGGCATCAGGGGTCACGTCACCTGGGGGGGCAACGGAGCATCCCAGTGAGCACAGACAGTGGCAGCAGCCCTGAACAGGCTCCCATGGGGTCAGTGGCCTCCCCATTCCTCAGACAGGACAGCTGCCCTTGCTGCAGAGCTCACAGCATGAAACCACAACTCCACCAGCTCACAGGGACATCTCCAGGGCAGAAGGAGCAGGGAACGGGAGGCACAGCAAAGCCCAGCCTCCCTGGCAGTGCTAAGCCCTCTATTTACACAGCTCCACTCCCCGAAGGCCGCAGCTTCCCCACGTTTAATCACCACGTATGATGCTCGCTTACTTTCGCACACACAAATAAGATTAGAAAAAAGCCCGGCCCCGCGCAGCAATAAAGCTCTCACGCTGACAAATGGGAGCCCTCCCCACTCCTGCTTAATGTGGCATTAGGGAAGTATTGTGAAATTCAACAGGAACTGCATCAAAGCCACTCAGCAGTGCTCCTCTAAGCCAGTGTGTCACTGCTAAGCACCCCCCGAGCAGCCATCAGGAATCCTGGGGCCAGATGCTGCTGAATAAACTCACCGCTGCCACCTGAACCCACTTCCCTCCACTGCCTGGAAGAAACTGCAGAGTAAAAGGATAAATAAAAGGAGGAACTGGGCTCCCCCTGCCCTGCTCAACAAGACCCTGCCCGCTGTGAATCCTGCCCAAGGGCACAGGCTGAGAACAGGCACGGCCGGGCCCTGGCAGGGTGAGCCCTGGCCTGCAGCTCTGCCCCGAGGGGCTCAGCCCCGGCATCCCCAGAGCTGCCCCTGTTGGGAGTGAAGCCCCAGAGCAGCAGCCATGCTGGGCAGAGCTCCTGGGCCATGGGGAGGGTGGCACCCCTGGCCCCCACGGCCCATTATCCGCTCTGGGAACTGAGAATAGAAGGGCTCCAATCCTCTTTGCTGAGCACTGCAGAGCCTCGAGACAAACCCAAAGACAGCAGGGGGTGAATGCCAGGTGGTTTTCCCAGAACAAGGAGAAGGGGGCTGTTCCATGGGACAGCATGGCCCCAGCTGAGTCAGGGGGGCAGGCTTCCTGGGAAGAGGGGAGCAGGAGCCTGCACAGACACACGTGAGGGGTTATAAATTCAGCCCTGCAGCACTGGGACCTTCACTGGCTGATGGTACACACATTAACAAATATCTCATCATCAAAAACCCCTTCATAATATCACAGACAGATTTTTGGAAGGAGAAGGAGGCCAAGAAGGATGCAGGTACTGCAATGCCTGCTCTTCTGCTGCATCCACAGTCCCAGCCGTGAGTTCCACCCGTTACTTGTGTTGATTGGGGTTTTTTTCCTGCCTCCCTGCCTGCTCCACACTCACCTTTCTCCCCAGAAAGCGAGTAGATGCTGTTGTGCCGTGAGTTCCTGCCTCTCTAGAAAGGTAGAGAAATAAAATAAAAGTTAGTTCTATCCCAGGCAGAGGCAGTGAGGGCAGTCCCTTTCAGGCCAGCCAGGAACCTTTCCACTCTCCATTCCCTTTAGGAAACTGGAACATGCTTACTGTTGTTCCCTTAAAGAGTACTGATTAATTAATCTGCATTTATGAAATGACCTCCAAGGAGAGGCAGGAAATAGCTTTGCATCCAAACTCAGAGCTGTGAGATGCTCCAGTCCATGGATGGATGTTGGCACAGGCTATCCTCACTGGATCTGCATTTCAAACCAGTAAGGAGACAGCCCCCACACCATGAACCTGCAGCTCCTGGGCTGCCAGCTCTTCCAGGGGATATTTCCATTTCTAAAAATAAGCTTGAAGATGTCTGCAAAATACCTCTCCAACATTTTCCAGCTTACCCTGCCCTCCTGCCATTACACTTCCCCCTTGCCTACACCTCCAGGCTGCCTGGCTCACAGCTGCCCCTGCAGCAGCACTGCCATCCCCTGAGCCAGCTGTCCTGGCAGTGCCAGCACCCTCACCTCGCTGTCCTGGCAGTGCCAGCACCCTCACCTCCCCATCCTGGCACTGCCAGCACCCTCACCTCGCTGTGCTGGCAGTGCCAGCACCCTCACCTCCCCATCCTGGCACTGCCAGCACCCTCACCTCGCTGTGCTGGCAGTGCCAGCACCCTCACCTCCCCATCCTGGCAGTGCCAGCACCCTCACCTCACTGTGCTGGCAGTGCCAGCACCCTCACCTCCCTGATCTGGCAGTGCCAGCACCCTCACCTCCCCATCCTGGCATTACCAGCACCCTCACCTCCCTGTCCTGGCAGTGCCAGCACCCTCACCTCCCCATCCTGGCAGTGCCAGCACCCTCACCTCCCCGTCCTGGCAGTGCCAGCACGCTCACCTCGCTGTCCCGGCTGGTGCGGCGGCTCTGGGACACGCACTGGATCTGCCAGGGCAGGGGCTGGTACACCAGGTAAGGCAGGGGCTCCTCACGGAACAGGTTGGTCCCCAGCTGCACACGGGGAAGGGAAGAGGACAGGAGAGGAAGAGGAACAGAAAGAGCTGCTCAGCCACACTCAGCAGCAGAGATCACAGCCCTCCCCAGCCCCTCTTCGTGGTGACACCGACCCCAGAGCGCTGCCAGCCCTCCTGCCCGGGGTGGTTTAGGAGCACAGCAGCCATTCCCAGCAGGGCAAGCAGGAACTGCTGCCTCTCTGCCCATCCCAGCAGAGAGCAGCCCCAGGCAGGTGAGAACAGCACTGCAGCAATGGGGGCTCCCTCTGGGCAGACTCACCTGTCTGACCACCCTCACCACAAAGAACAGCGCTGTCATCAGGGTGCCCAGCATGGCCAGGGGTGCGGGGGCTGCCTCGGCCTGGGAGCTCTGGGAGCAGCACTCCAGGCCCTCCACCAGCCAGGAGTGAGCTGTGCCTCCTCGGGCAGGCAGAGGCCAAGCCCCTTAATGAGCTTACAGCCCCTGCCCAGCTCGCTGAAGTAATCAGGCCCTGCCCTTTTGCTCTTCTAATCGCAGAGTTTCTCCAACAGACACGGTGCTGGCACTCCAGGAAAGGCAAATCCTCTGCTCCACGCACACAGGCACGGCAGGAGGACAGACAGACAGACAGCCCAGCCCAGCCTGGGGTCACACCTGCTCCCTGGGGACCCACCTCAGCAGGGTCACAGCACGCCCAGGGGGATCCCACCCTCCAGCTGGGATTTGGGATGTCTCAGAACCGCCCTGAACTGCTCAGCACGCACTGGGAGACCTGTCCCCAGCAGTGCCTGCCTGGACAGAGTGTGCTGCCACCAGGGCTCTTCCAGCAGCTCTCATCCAGCTTTGCAGAGGGCAAAGGCACACCAGTGCAGCTCAGGCACAGCAGCAACTGGCACACAAAAGCCTGGGGGTGTTTTCTTTTCTTTTTAAGGACAAAACAGCCTCCACCTGTGCACAAGCAGCTGATGCACACCCTGTGCCCCTGTGCCTCACCAGCTCCCACAGGCTGCAGGCAGGAGATGGGAGCAGGAGAAGAACACGTCAGCAACCCTCCCTAGCTCCTGGTGAGAGCGTTCCTCAGCGACCCCAGCAGCACCCAGCACGCTGCTGGGGCAATTCCTGGCTGCTCCCAAACCCATGGGAAACCAGCAGCCACAGCCAACCTGCAGGGAGACATTTTTAACAGATCCCAGGCTGCCAGAGCGATGCCTTGTTTCCATTTGGTAGTTTTGGTTTCCAGCTTTCTTCTCTCTGCATTTGCTACCCTGTCCAGACACTTAAAAGAACAATGGTAACAAAGCCACAGCGAGCTTAAGTGGTCTTGGGAAGTGCCAGAAATGACCTCGACAAGACAAAACATGAGAGAGCCCAGAGACAAGGGGAGAGGAGAGAGGTAAGTACAGCTGGATACCCAGCTCCAACAAAACAGAGTGACAACCAGCACCATCATACAAAACAGGCTCATGTTGATTTAATTTATACAAAACCAGATACAGCTGCTGTGCCACGTTTTAACAGGAAAAAGGAGAATGTTTCAAACCAAGTTATTGTTAAAAAAACTGGCATCTCCCTGAACCATTAATGCATGCTTCTCCCAAAACACAGAATGGATTCAGTGATATGGCTTTGGCCACAGCAACCACAACTGTGGGGTCCCTTCTAAAGCCCCTGACTGGAAGGATTGCCATGTGTCCTCTGAGCATCCAGTAAACTAAAAGCAAAATCCCTACAGGAAGGGGTCTGTGCAATCCAACAGCAGATGGGATACCCGTGTTTGGATCCCTCCTTTCCTAGGAAGGAATAAGGCTATTGAGTAATTACAAAAATTCTACAAAAACAGCAAGGAAAAATAAAATACATACATTCTTAAGAGCTTCAAAATGATGTTCATCAAAAATATATTTCTATTTGCATGTAAACATCCCCGTGCCAGGCTCGTGGTGTGTGCCAGCACACTGCACCCAGGGAGCAGAGCGGGGGGCTGCCCCCAGTGCCCACCCCCACCCCCCGAGGGGCTCTCCCAGCACGGGGGGGTGTGGGGCAGCAGCTTCTCAGCCTCCCCCCAGCAGCTGTCTCAGGAGAAAGGCTTTGAAGATGGTTTCTCACAGATGGGCTCCCTTGAAGTGCAGCGTCCTCGTCAGCCAGAACGGGCGAGTGGCTCGGCAGCTTTTTAAAGCATAAAATATTTAGAGTCAGCTCGGAGGAAACACTGACAAAGACAACCAAACAGCAGTTCCCGTGAAAGGCTGGCTCCTCCCCGCTGGGTAGAGCGAAACCCCTCCCAATCCCAAGCATCCCAGCGGGCTGGGATACCCTCTGGATGTGGCCTTTCCAGAGGAACAGCACAGCACCTGGTGAGCAAAGCCATGAGCCACTGCGAGCTCCAGGAGCTGCTCATCCCAACTCCTCAGCCACTCTCCAGCCCTCCCACACCCCTGCTCTCCAGATCCCTGTGGAGCTGCTGCAGGAGCAGCAAGACCGGGCTCCAGGATTTATGGCAGGGGCTCCCCAGCCCCGTGCATGAAAGAGGTCCCAGCTGCTGAGCTGGGCTCTGGATCCCTCTGCCCAGGGCATGGAGGGTGCAGGTGGGGCTGTCCCAGCACCCACAGGAGCTCCTCAGCAGTGCCTGCACAGACCCTCCCCGTGTCCTGTCACCCTGGTCTTTTGAGATTTTCTAAGCCTTCTGATGTTTACATTCTTGGAATGGAGTTTCTCACACACTTTCATGTCAATAATGATTGTTTGCATTCTTCTATGTAAGAGGAGAACTTTAATAGACTGTTAGTCTGACCAGTGTGGTTGGAAAGGTGGCAATGCCATCCTCCAATCCACTGTCACTTTTGGAATTCTATAAATGTTGAGGTCTAAAAAATAAAGGGCTCTTTTCCTGTTCCTGTTCAGATGCTGGAGCTCCGTGTGTGAGCTGTGTTATTCTTGTGACGCAGCCGTCACGGTGTCCTGCCACCGTCCCTGCTCCTGCTGCCATCACAGGGGACAGAGCTGCAGCAGCTGCTTTGCTGCCCAGCTCTGCCAGCCTGGCGTCACAGGAGCAGGGAGGGCTCGTCCAGATCTGCCACTCTTGGCTCAGTTCCTACTGCTTCCACCCCAAACAGGCAGAACATTCCCCAAGAGCCAGCACGTGCCATTGCCTGATTTTACCCCCAGACTCTGCAGCCATCCTGCTGCTCCCACCTGCCAGAGGCCACCTGACACGGCCCACCTGCCACCAGGCATTTGCTGGGCATCAGGGCAGGCTCATTTCCTGACACATTTCCTCCAGCAGAGCCTCAGATGGATTCACATCCTCCCCCTTGACCAGTTACTCAAAGTCCTCCGTGATTCACAGCTCTGCCTTGCCATTGCTGGAATACTAATGAGGGAAATGTTGATTTATTGAAGCCCTGATATGTCACTGCTGGATTAAACAGTCTATAAAGTATATTTGGGCACATTACAGGATTAGAAGAACCCGCCTGGGAAGTTCTCTTCCTGCTTCCTCCACTCTCTTGCAATAACACCCAGTTTCAAGGACGTGGCACACAGACACAGTGGAGGTGCCAGGGTGGGCATCCCCCAAACCCTGCCCATCATGGGGACACTGCACAGGCCCCCACCCTCCCTGCAGAGAAAAACCCCACCTTTCAGTAGTGGTACACCTTGATCTCTCTGTTTTCATCCAGTCCCAGCTGGAGGAGGCTGGAGCTGCTGCCTGGGGGCTTCTGTGCCAGTGGGGAGAGAGGTCTGACAGCTGGGTGAAGGAAAAGCCTGGCTCACAGCAGAATTAGCTCAGACAGGACAGGTAGCAGGTACTGAGCCAGCCCAGTGCACACAGGCTGTATTTAGCCTGCTGCATCCCAGTCAAATGGAATTAGAGGGGGATTAGGGAGTTCAGAGGCCTCCACGCTCAGGGCAGCACGGAGCCCATGGGGATTTGCTGCTAATATCAGTGTACACTGAGGAGACACCCACAGCCTGGGAGCATCCCTGCTCACAACACAGAGAGGTCTTGCTCCCTGGATCCAGCCCCATCCTACAGGATTCCTCAAAACAGAGCTGGAGAGAGCTCTGGGGGAGCCCAGCCCTCCCACGTGCCCAGTCACACACCTCCAGGTGCCCTCACCCCCTCCCAGGCTGCCCAGCAGGGCCTGCCCGTGCCAAGGGCTCCATGCACAGCTCCAGAAGCAGCCCTGCAAGGCCAGACCCCCTTCTTGCCCAGCCCATCCTCCACTCTGCACTGCTCGGTCCATATTTTTAAACCCTCACATTCCCTGCTCCAACAGGGAGTGAGCAGCATCACTAAAGAGCATCACAACACAGGGAAAGGAAGGGGAACTTCCTCAGTCAAGTGCAGCTCAGAGAGCAGCACACAGACCACTGCTGCTCCATCTGCCAAACACCTCTGCAGAACCAGCACTGGAATAGAGGCCAAGGCCTGGAAATTGCTGCTCAGTTCTTCACTTCACACCCCTCCTCCTACCTTCTGCAGGAAGCAGGAATGCAATTAAAGACCAGACCCAGGTAAAAGATACACTTTGGAATCCTTCTTGAAGCCTTTCAGCCATTTCTTGTTGCTCTCAATCATCCCCTCAATATTCCTTGTCTCTGGCTCACTGAACTTGGAGTGCTGGAAGAGCCTGATTTGTTCACTGTGGTAGAGAGAGAGAGAGAGAGGGTAAGAGGGGAAGAAAGAGGTCTGGGAAGAAATTATCCCAGAGATGAGAAAGTGATGGGCTGCTGAAGAAAAAACCACCTCCTCTAATACACACACTGATAGTTCACCTTTTCCCCTTAAGAAGCAGTTCATAGTAATTATCAAATTGTAATCTACTCGTTAGGTGAGAAGTGACCCAACAATCACTGCAGAGACACAAAGCAGCCCAGTGAACTCCTCAAGGAGGAAGGCCTTACTCTGCAGGGACATAGCCCAGCTTGCTGTCCAGGGGCACAGGACTCCCACGGAGCGACGAGAACCCACCTGCAAGACAGACATGAAACACAGACCCCACAGATATGCACACACCCAGCTGTGCTTGCTCTGCTGCACCAGGACACGCTGGCCCTGCAAGGACACCAGGGAAGCAGATGGAGATCCCTACGTGCCACGGGGAGGGGGCTCCCAGGGGAGAGGGCTGCCTCCTCCTTTGCTGCTTCCTTGGCTATTAAAGAGCAGGAAGAGAGGATCAGCCACATGCTGGAGTGAGCTTCTCATCCCTTATCCCCTTAGCACCCTTCCTACCAGCAGCACCAGTGCACCCACCCTCCCCAGCACGGGAAGCTGAGGCAAAATCAGAAGTTGCAGGCAGCAAAGCAGGTGGAATGAGGCCAGGAGACTCACCTGGGAAATACCTGTGCCATTTCTCTGTCAGCAAGTTGTCCACTGACTGCCCTGAGATGGAATAACTAGAGCTGGGCCTGCTGCTCCGGGCCCACTGGTCCAGGGGGGACACCCTGGGGGGGTTCCCCAGGGAGCTGCCCCCCCCCAGGCCTGCCAAGGAGGGATAGGTGGCAAGAGGGATGCCCTCATGGGCTGTGGAGGTGAGGAGAGGAGCCTGGTGCTGGCTGAGGGAGTCCAGGAGCCCCAGGACCCCGTTCAGCTCGCTGGTGATGCTCTGCACAGAGTCCCTCAGGTGCTGGATCTTGTCCTGCTGCAGGACGGGCCAGAAATCCATCCTCAAGTCAGCTGAAGGCAGAAAGGGGAAGAAAGGGATCAAGGACAAGCCCTGACAAGAGCAGCCTGTGTGCAAGCAGCCCAACCCTCCTGCCTGCCTGCCCTTCTTCCCCCAGCACAACTCCAGGCAGCCAAAGCCCAGGAGAAAGCAGGAGCAGAGAGGGAATGGCAGCAGCTTCTCCTGCCATGATGTGAGGAAGGGGAAGCCCAGACTCCTGCAGAAGAGCAATACAGATCTGCAGGATCAGAGGGAAATCAGAGAGATTTTATAATCCACAGAGATTTAAGAGGCATGTTCACTCAGAGATCCCATCCCTCTTATCTGCCACTACAGGCAGGAAACGAGTTTCAGCAATCAGGTGTGGTACACAGAGCAGTCCCAGACCTGCCTTGGACACAGCTGAGCACAACTGAGAACAGGACATCAGAGAGGTGAGAGGGAAAGGCAGAACAGGCCTAGAGCCTCACGTGCTGGCCACTTACATCTAGACTGGGCCAGGTTCCCACTGGACGTGCTGTTTGTGTCCTCAGAGGTGCTCAGATCAAACGTCACCACCTTCTTGCAAGCAGAACTCTTCAGTGTATCTTCATCTGAGAGCTGCTCAGGAGGAGGAAAATAATGCCAGTAAAACCTGCTGTATCATCCCTGGAACATAAAAGCTACTGGAAATCTGCCTGCAGCTTGTCTACAGAGCTGGACTGCAGTCAGGCACAGGTCAAGTGAAGGCAAACTTGTCTCCAGCCCCTGACAGCAAAGTCTGAATGCCCAGAGACTGCTTTGGCTCTCCAAGTGCAGAGGCCAAACCCAGCAGCCACGTGAACCAGCCCTTCCAGCAGGAGTCAGCGTGGTTTGTGCTGTAAATAACCTCACAGCTCTTGCAGGGCTGAGTTCTCTGCGCCAAGGGCAGGAGTTTGACCATCAAAGGTCTGGTTCTCGTGCATCTGCTGCTGCCCTGCCCGAGGCCACGTGGTCCCAGGCAGAGCCAAAGACTCCAAGGTTTGGTCAGGAGAGCAGGCTCCATCCCAGCTCACATGAGGTGACCTGCCCTTGTTTTCTCCAGGCTCAATCCATGCAGCTTTTCCAAGCTGCCTTCTGCAGGCACACACTCAGCAGTCTCTGGTGCTCTGGCAGAAAGTGGCTCCAAAATCCAGCTCTGCTGCAAACACCAGGAGAGTTTACCTCCTCCAGCAGCGAGGACTCCAGCTGGTTGAGCTTCTCCTCCTTCTTCTTCAGCAGCACCTGTCCTTTCTGCATGGCCAACTTCATCTTGTCCAACTCCTTTGCCTCCTGCACAGACCAACAGCCACGCCAAGGAGGGAAATTAAACAGGAATGACAGGAGATAATCCCTGTCAGCAGTTGGGGTAACTTTCATCACCTCATTCTGCTCAGCACAGGAAGGGCTGCTGGAGTGAAATCACTCCCAAGTCCTCGAGAGTGTGGGAAGGGGTGTGCACAGTGAGCACATGGCTCAAAGCAGGTTCAGCCCAGGGAAAAGGAGCTGTCACTTCCAAACCCCCATCCAAGATGGTCACTGAGCCCACACCCACAGGGACACCGAGCCCACACCCACAGGGACACTGAGCCCACACCCACAGGGACACTGAGCCCACACCAAGAGGGGCACTGAGCGCACAC
>VZRH01004979.1:49371-73243 GCA_013397555.1 Urocynchramus pylzowi | reverse complement strand
AAGAGGGACACTGAGCCCAAACCAAGAGGGACACTGAGCCCACACCAAGAGGGTCACTGAGCCCACCCCCACAGGACACTGATCCCACACCCACAGGACACTGAGCCCACACCAAGAGGGTCACTGATCCCACACCCACAGGGACACTGATCCCACACCCACAGGACACTGATCCCACACCCACAGGGACACTGATCCCACACCCACAGCACTGCTGCAGCTGCAGCGCCTGGAGCTGATGCCCAGGCTGCGGGCACTCAGTGCCACCCACCAGCTGAGTGCCCAGGGCTCACCTCCTCCAGGTTCTGGCGCACTCCCTGCAGGAGCTGGGAGCTGTGGGGGTCCGGCACGGCCTCCTGGGCCCCGCGCAGGCCCTGGCGCCACCGCAGGCTGGCAGCCCTGAGCGCCGAGCGCCGCTGGCGCAGGGAGCGGCTCTGGCGCAGCAGGAACTCCTTGGCGCTGCGCAGGGACTGCCCCTCCGCCGACAGGTAGCTCTGCACTCTGGGGGGAAAGGCAGGGCTCTCCTGGCTCCTGTGCTGCTGCACGCCCCACACGGCACCCCCAAAATCGGGGGCTCAGTGCCCGCTGGGCAAGCCCGAGGCCAAAGCTCGGCTTGGAAGGAGGAGCGGGAGGTTCCCCTGGCACAGGGCACTCACCGGTCGAGCTGCAGGTCGCTCTCCTCGGGGCTCTGAGAGGCTGGGGAAGGCCCTCTGGACGAGTGCTGGGAGGGTGACACGTGGCAAAAACTAAGTGTTTATGGGGGAAACAGAAGGCCAGGGCTCCCTAAGAATCCAGTGAGGAGCAAAAGCTTGGAATGGCATCGCCACGGCACTGCCCAGATCCAAGCGCAGCACCAGGGCTGCTCTTGATGTGACTCTCGAAGGTAACAAAGGCATTCCTATCCCTGCTTTTGATTCGAGTACCCCACACTCCTCTCCACCCACTAATAATAGACAGACACCTGCAAATACTACTGAACACACCAGCAAAGAGAAATCCATCTCAGCATCTCAAATGATTTCACACAGAAGGAACAAATGCCAGGATTTTCAAGGGAGTTTCAGCCTCAGATCTCACAAGGCAAACACCTTCACAGGCTGCTTTACTCACAGCTTGAGGAGTTTCTCTCAGGTCTTCAACACAGAGCTCAGCTTTTTTTCTTGGAGATTCCACACTTTCTTCTGCCTCCAGTTCTTTCAGAGCCTCCTGCTTGCTCCTGATTGCTTCCTCCAGCTCTCTGCCACAGGAAAAAGCAACAGCAGAGGCACTTGATTAGCCTGCAATGGTGTCCAGAGTGAGCTCCAGATTCCAGCAGGGAAAGGGCCACAGGTGTGCAAGGCAACACCAGGGCTGGGCAGGGAAACTGCTTCCCACCCTTCCTGAGCAGCTCAGCCCCCTCAGGAAAACCTCTTTGCATTTCAGTGCCCCTCTCACAGCACCTCACTGACCTCCCAAGGCAGGAGTGGAGGAGATAAAAGAACCTGACATGCGGAGGTGAAGGAACAAATTCAAATTCACACCCTGAGTTAATGAAAAATCTGGAACCAGCCCCCAGTGGGCACCTCAGGATCCTGAAGGAACATGGCCCAACACAAAGCTCAGAGGTTGGGGGGAGACCCAGGTTAGGTTGGAGAGGTTTGCCAGGGCCACAGGGCAGATCTTTTGGTATCAGAGGAAGTTCCTCCCACACACCCGATGCGTTTCTGCAGCCTCTGGCTGCGGCTCTGCAGCAGGTCCACCTGGGCCTCCAGCTCAGCCTTCTGGTCCTGCAGCTCCTCCAGGGTCTTCCTCAGCTGCCGGACGGACTCCAGCAGGCTGGAGTGCTCCCTCCTGCTCTCCTCCAGGCGCAGCTGAGAGGCCAGAGCAGCTTCCTAGAAGGAAACCAGAAAAGCCCTCCCAGTCGTTTCCCCAAACAAGGGGCACACAGCTCACGGGCTCCCAGAGCTCCACACCCACACACCAGTCCTGGGAGAACAGGACTGCCTCTTCTCTTTGGGGAGCTCAGATCTAAGCCACCTCCCAGCACTTTGTTTTCCTAAAGCCCCAGTTCTGAGGTGCTGCCCCCAGCCCCTCTCCAGAGCCCAGGTGTCCGTACGTCTCGTTCCAGCTGCATCCGTCCGTCCTCGTCCAGCAGCAGCTGCCTCCTCCTCTGCAGGGACTCCTCCTGTGACAGAGGAAAGGCAGGGCACTGTCAGGGCCAGGACACTGCTGATGCTGAGCAGCACCTCAGGCCTGAGCCTCAAGACCATTCCAAAACACACCAGGAGTGTTGTCAGGTTTGCTTCATGACCCCTCTCACGGCCACTCGCTGCCCCCCAAAGCGCTGAGCAAGCCCAGAGCTCGGACTTGCACAGCAAACACCAGCACCAGGAATGCTCAGCCCTGCTCTGACTGGTGACAAACTTTTCCCTGGAAGTGGGATGGCAGCAGAAGCCCTGGCTGAGCTTTCCTGAGCGGTTCCCCGTGAGGAAGCAGCCAAAGGACTGGCACAGATCAGGGAAGCTCTGTGAGCCCAACAGGCCGACTCACCTGGCTCAGGAGCTGCTCTGATCTGGCTTGGATGTTTTTCATGCGCATCTCAAGCTCGTTCTCTGAATCCTGGAGCTTTCTTTCCTGCACAGGGAGCTGAGTTAAAGAGAATGGCACAAGCTCCTTCCCTCACAAACAGGGAAGCGTGACCTGCCACTCGTGTCCGTCACCCTGCGCTGTGCAGGGCGGCAGGGGGACAAGGTGGGGAGCCTCCAGGCCACCCCTCAGGAGTCCCAGGGGCCAGAGGCAGAGCCTGCTGCTCACCTTCTCCCTGTGCCTCTGCTGCAGGGCCGTCAGCCTCCCCTCCAGCTCTGCCTGCAGCCCCTTCACGTCGGCGTCGTGGAGCTGCCGCAGCCGCGCGGCCTCGCTGCGCAGCCCCTCCAGCAGCTCCGACCTCTGCCTCCGCTCCTGCCGGCCCAGGGGCCAGGGAAGCACCTCTGTGAGGCACAGGGCTCTCCAGCAACGCAGCACGGACACACAGCACCCTCTGGAAACCCGCTCCCCACCCACGGTACCTCCTCCTGGTACTGCTCCTGGATCCGCGCCAGGGCCTCCCGGTGCTCCTCTCTGGTCCTCTCCATTCTCCTCTCGTGCTCTCTCTCCACTTCCCGCCGTTTGGCACTCATCAGCTCGCTGAGCTGCAGGGGAAAGAGGTTTCCTTGAACTGCAGCGCTGCACCAGAGCAGCCTCCCAAAAATCAGCCTCCCAAAAATCAGCCCTCCCAAAAATCAGCCTCCACCCGAGCCCGAGCCCAAGCCCAGAGTGGGATCAGGGATTGTGTCCTGGGGAGCACAAAGCCTTCAGCCCGGTGAGGTGAGGGCTGAGGGATGTCCTGATCCTGCTGAGGGATGTCCTGCCCCTGCTGAGGGATGTCCTGATCCTGCTGAGGGATGTCCTGCCCCCTAAGGCAGGGGATGTGGGCACCCAGAGCTCACCCCACACGTGAGAGCGTGAAGAACCTTCAGCACAAAATCAACACTCACCTCACGCTCGTACTCCTTTACTTTAAAGGCTTTTTCCTGCACTTTCTGATCTGCTCTCTGCAGCTCCTCACGTAGCTGGGCCTCCTGGCTGCTCTGTGCCTCTGCCAGCTGGGCTTGCAGGCTGGAAATGACCTGTCAGGAAAGCCACCCACAGAGACTCATCAGCCTTTTCACAGGATCCATCCCATGCCCTCGACAGGGCACGGCACAGCCTCACCACCCCCTGCCTGGAGCACGGCCAAACACTGAGCCAGACCAGAACCACAGCTAGGGAGGGGAAAAAAACTAATGCCACCCTCCCTGGCCACCTTTGGTGACAGCATGAGGGAAAAAATAAAAAACCAACAATTTACATTCTAAGGACACTATCCTCACCTCACGGTGCTTCTCCTCTGCTGCAGACTTCAGCTGCTGGAGCTCACTGGCAAACTGCTCTTCCAGCTCCTCTGCTGCCTGCAGAAACACAGCAAAACAGTCTGCTGGGAAACCTCTGTGTGTGGGGCCAAGGTGCATTTGCAATTAAATTCTATCCAAAAGCATCAAAAGGCACAGCAGTGACCCCCTCCAAACGGGATCACTGCAAGGTGCCTTTACTCCCTCTGAGCTTTCCCTCCCAGGGGATCTCGATGAATCCCAGCCATGCTGGGCTGGAGGGACTGGAACTGCCCCACTGAAGGGCTCCCCAGGTCCCTGCAGGACTGAAGCAGCAGCCAGAGAGGTGCTGGGGGCTGATCAAGTGGCTCAGTTTAGTTCTGAACTGGTAACAGGGCTAGGGACACACACACTGATCCTTATCTTTCTTCAGATGCAGAGTGGCCACTGAAGTAATTGTCAGTTAATCACCACTGTAATAACAACTGGGGGAGCTCTCCTGCTCAGCTCCCTGGGCCTCCAACAGCCCACTGGCACAGCCCTTGGTGCTCTAAGTGAGCTGTCACTAAACACTGCAGGTGTGAGCTAACCCCAGCACTTGGCACTGCCCTGCCAGCAGGCCAGCAGGAACGGCTCAGGCTGGCCCTGCCTGGCAATAAAGATCTCACCTTCTTCTTCTCCCTGTCTAACCTGTCCCTGAGCTCTCTCAGGAACTCTTCCTTCTCCTGTTCCAGCTCGCTCATCCCCTTCTGCCGGGCCTCTTCTGCTGCCAGCTGCATTTCCTCCAGGGCAAGCTGCTGCTTCCTCTGCAGGCTCTCCTTCTCCAGCAGCTCCTGGGATTCCCACTCTTCCCTGAGCTTCTGCAGCGTGGCCTCCTGCTCTGCCCTGGCAGGTTTGGAACAGAGCACAGAAATGGGGATCCAGCACTGGATCGGGCTCGGAGCTGCTGCCACGGCAGGGAGGCTCAGAGCTCCCTCTGAGCAGCTGCTGGGGATGTGCCCGACCCTTCCCTCCCAAGCCAGCCCTGCACATCCCCAGGAATGGCAGCACAACCTCTCACCTCATCCTCTCCTCCTCTGCCTCCACCTCAGAGGTGATCTGGGCTCGCAGCTTTTCGAGTCTCTTGGCTTTTTCCTCTCTGAGAAGCAACTCTTCCTCTTCCTGCTCAGGTTTTGCTAAATCTTCCTCTGGAGTGCTGAGACAGAAAATAAAACCAAAGAAAACTGGTTCAATATCTCCCAGTCCCCTCTCCAAGGGCTTCAGCTCAGCTGGGGGGTCTCACTGGCCGTGGTGACACATTCATTTCCCCCCACACCTGCAGCAGGACCTGCTGCTGGCACGGGAGATGCAGCCCCAGCATCAAACCTGAGCAGTGTGGGTTTAAAACTTGCTACATCATCATAGTTCACACTTCTTTCGAGGATTTTTGTTCTTTTTTTTTTTGCAGGTAAGTGAATTCCACTCTCATTAAATGGATGCAGGCTCCCAGGCAAGGTACCTGGATGCATTAGCCCATCTGGAAGCTCCACATTTCCATATTATTCCTTTTGCTACACATTTTTTTTTCCCTTCAGGTGCCATTTCTGCATCTTCCTTCACACCCAGACTGTATCCCCATGATGTTTCATGCCAAGATGCTGTTTCTGGCTGCTCAGAACATAAGCATCAAGTCCAGCAAGATAATACAGGAGCCTCAAGAGAAAAATTCCCCCAGGGAAAGGACACAGGTCCCAGTGCTGTTCCACCCCTGCACTGCTCTCAGGTCCTGCTTTCCCACAGCCATCCCTGCCCTACTGCGAGAAGCCTTGTTTGGAGGGCAGGGATGTAAAACACCCCTCTCAGAACTCCAGACAGCTCCTCTGGGGTAACCTCACCTCCTCTAATGCTCCCATTTCCAGTGCTGCTCCCCCCATTTAGCCCAGGATTTGAACAGCTGCCAGGTGGGAGAGCCCCAAGCAGCGAGCTGGAAACTCCTCCCAGGTGAAGCATACCCCACAGCTCTGAGAGTGTGGGGGATCACAGCCCTCCCTGCAGGATGCTCTCCTGCCACTCCTGCCAGGGGGGCACAGCCCTTTCCTGAGCTCCAGGGGGGCACTGGGTTTGCAGATCCTCACACTGTCTGTGCCAAAGTGTCTCCTTCCTCCTCCTCCTCCTCCTCCTCCCTGAGAGCCCTGATCTTGCTCCTTCCCCCAGCTCTGCAAAGCAGCACCACTTCCCAGGTGCAGCACGAGTCTGTGGCCAGCAGCAATGAAATCCCACCTTGGAAAGGCTTGCAGGAGATGGAGTAAAAAAGGAAAGTACCTGAGGGGCCTTTCTTTTTGCTGATGAAGCTTTTCAGCTTCCTCCTCCTCCTCCTCCTCCTTCTGCCTCATCTCCTCCTGGAATTGCTGGATTTTCTCCTCCTTTGCTTGAAATAAATGTATTTCCTCTTGCTCCAGCTCTGTCTCCACCTCCCTGACTATTTCCTCCAGGGATTCATCATGAGGCTGGTTCAAGGACTGCTCGATTTCCCTCTCAGGCTGCCTACCAAAGACAAAAAGCTCCTTTGGCAAAGGGGTGACAGCAAACAGAGTAAGATAAAAGGAACAGGAACCCCCTCCACAGAGCATCAACTCCAAACCAAAAACCTCAGAGCCACCTACTCCAAAAGCTTCACTGCTGACCTCAAGTGGATCCTGAGGATCACTGGTGGATCCTCTGGGTGATTCCCAGAGCATCTCCAGCTGATAAATTGAACCCAGCCCCAGCTGCACTCCAGGCCCAAATAACTCCGATTTTGGCCCACCAGAGCTCACCTTGTGAGGTCAATAAAATCTCACTTGATGAAAAGCCCTGGCCAGGCTGCCAGGCACAGGAGCAGATGCCATCAGTACCTGCTCCCAGCCCAGGGATTGGGCTTCTCCTGGACCAGGTATTTTACTGCAATTGCAACCTAAAGTGTGCTGGGAATTTGCCAGCTCCAGGCAACAGAAAGCCCTCAGCACTCCAAAAATTCAAACCCAATCTGGTTCTAATTAAGTTTTTTTTTTCAGACAGACAGCACCAAAATTATAAGTTAAAGGGGAAGGAGGAAAAAATTGAGATTAGTCTAGGAAGAAAGATTTTTGTTCTTTGCTGCTGAAGGCTGGAGCAGGAAGGTCTCACCATGCTGTGAGACTGGCAGTGCAAGGCAGAGGGACTTCTGCCAGGAATCAGGGAAATAACAGCCCCAGCTATTCAGCCTCGAGTCAGGAGAGAAAAGGTCATTTCTGCAGCCATTAGCAAAGAGAGCAAGACAGAGGAAAGTGGTGGGGTTCTGGAACAGTCTCCCTTCACTGGTGCCCCCCTTACACCCCCTGCAGCAGGTGTCCTTTGTCAGGCTGCTCTGCAGAGCATTTCAGCCACTTCCACCTGGTTATCACGTTGCTCCTTTTGCCCCAGTTTCTCCTCAAAAGGAGAGCCAGCCAGCACACACACACTCCTGGGAGAGCAGAGATTCCTCCCCCATCACCCTGTCCCCAGAGACACGCTGCCTAGTTTTTCCAGCTGCATCTGCTGATGTGTCACTGGACAGGAACGCAGAGTCAGCACGCTGCCATGCTCCGAGCTGCAGGTAGGAACCCACAAACACCCCCGAGCAGCAGCACACCACGGGGGCTTGGCCAGGAGCTCAGCTCTGCCCCTGCCATGTCAATGCCCCCAGCGTGCCCAGGGGCTGTAAAATGGGGTGAACTGATGGGGTTTGGCCCTTTTTGCCCAGCTCAGCATCGCTCAGCAGGTTCTGTGGGGAAGTTCCTCGGGGAGGGAGAAATCTCACAGCGACACTGCCCTGGGGAAGGCTTCCCCAGAGACAAAGCAAGCAGCTCTGGCTCATCCCAGCGAGGGCTGAGCTGTGCCCTCGCCCTGCCCAGCACAGGCTGCCCAGCTGGCACTGGGGCAGGGTTGCAGCTGCTGGCACCCTGCAGCACCGCCGTGCCCCCGAGCCGCAGCTCCGGCCACCGCGGGGGCACAAAAGGACAAGAGCTGTCCCAGGCACGCCAGCATTAAGTGACACGAAGCCCTTACACGTTCTGTGGGGCAGGAGGCTCCTCGGGATCCACCAGGCTGTGCAGGGCTCCCTCCTGCAGCCGTGCAGCCTCGGCCCCGTGGGGCTTTTCTAACCCCAAACGCTGCACTGGTGTCTCACAAGCCCTGAGATCCCTCTCGCTTGGCAGCACAACAGAGGGGACACAAGATCAGATTAGCTCAGGTCAGAGTCAAGCAGGTGCTGCAGGTGCACAAGGACGTGCAGGTGACACAGGTGGGCACCAAGCCATGCCTGCCAACGGGACTGCCTGGCCAACACAGGGCTGCCAACGCCTCAGGAAGCTCCACACCATCCCCAGCACCTCGAGTCGGGCTAACAGGCAGCTGAGGATGTCGTGGATCCCTTCCCTGGGCCATGGATCCCTTTCCAGGCCCTTGGAGAACACCCCCAAGGTGTGTCAGCCCTATCAGCCATACTCACACTGCTGTCCAAATTACAGATGGAAGTGTTGGCAGGCATGCTTGTATCTACAGTCCTACTTCATCTCAGAAGCACAGAGAGCAGGGACAGGGCAAGCACCAGCAGCTTCACAGGCAGAGAGAAAGAGAGGATGCTCAGCTGGGAAGCAGGAACCAAGTGATAAGGAGACAATTCCTGCGGGCAGAACACGTTTTTGGAGACCCTCACACCAAGAGCTCCTCCAAGAACAAGGCTGCAAATCCCACAGAGCCAGTCATTAAGATGGACTGCAGCTCTGCTCACGAATTTTCCTGGCACGGGCAGCAGCTCCTTGGTTCCCAGTGCCCTGCAGAAGGTGTAACTCTGCATGGAGGCCAAGAGCTTTGACAGCACTCATCTGTAAATGCCAGGCTGGGGCTCTCCAAGGAGGAGGAGCTCGAGGGAGCACAGAGCTCACTGCTCAGAACAGCATTCCAACTGCTCCAAACAAATCCCCACAAAGAGGCTGAAAACAGCTCCCCTGGACAGCCCAGCCCTCGTGGTAACTGGGTCTGGAAGGCAGCATTCCTCCTGGGATAGCAGCTGGTGATCTGTCCAGCTAGGACACAAAACTGCTCAATGCTCTCACCTGCTCAAGGCCACCTCTGTGGAAGGAAGAGGACTGTTCCCAGCACAGCTGGACATCAGGAACAGACACCTGAGAGCCTTTAGCTAGAGGCTCAGCCCAGCAGGACCAGTGAGGCTGTCACCAGGCAATGGCCAGTGGCCACATCTGCCCTGTTTAACAGCCCAGGGCCCAGCACAGGGCGTTACCAGGCTCAGACCAAGAGCAGTGGAGCCGTGAGGGAGGCAGAGGCCAGAGCCACAGCTGGGGCAGCCCCAGGGAAAGGACAGGCTGGCACTTCCACTGCCCAGCCAGCCAGAAGCTGAAGCTGCTGAGACAGGGCCAAGGAGGCAGCAGGAGCAGCGAGAGGTTCAGTGGGAAAAGCCCTGAGAGAGGCTGCAGCACCTGGGGGAGCTGCACACCTGGGCACACCTGGGCAGGCTGCAGTGGGCACAGCAGGGAGGGCAAGGCAGGAAGGGCAGCAGGAGCTGGAGCTGCCCACGCCTCCCTGTGCCTCTGTTTGTACCATACCTCTCAGCAGCTTCTGCTCTTTTCCTTTGCTCTTCCTCTACACTGGCTTTGCTTTGGTCTTTTTCCTCTTCTCCCAGCTCCTGGGCCTGCAGGTAAAAGCAAACAGGGTGGAGTTTGTGGTTCCTTCACCACCAAAGACCTCAGAGGAGTTCTGCTGAAGGTCCACAGAATCAGCTGGGCCACGTGGCACCCACAGGCTGTTCCAGAATGTTGGATGTGCCAGGCTCCTCTCCTGAGGGCATCCAAGGGTCTCCAACCATCCCAAGAATTCTTCCAGAAGCACGAGGGGAGGCCTGGGAGCTCAGCTTTCCCAAGATAAAAGATTAATTCCCTGCCAGCACTAAGAGCTTGGGACACAGATTTGGCTTTTCTTTCCTGAAGGTCATTTCACAATCCCAAATCCCACTGAACTCCCTGGAAAGCACAGGAAAGAAATCTCCTAAAAGAGAAATGTCACACACACCAAGTGCTGTGGCAATGAAGCAAAGGATGCTTCATTGTCTGGGACCAAAACCCACATCAGGACTGTCCTGCCTCCCATCCACGTTCTAGGGCAGGGTGTGATGGGCAGCACAGAGTCACCAGTCCAGGGATTTCTGACTCCAGGGCACATCAGCAATCCAGCCCCCTTGGCAGCACGCTGAGCATTCAGTTGGCTCATTTATGGCATAGTAAACACTAAAATACGAACAGAAAATATCTGAATGTGAAATAGCCAGCTGCTCCTTCCCCCTCCTGCCAGCTCCCACATCCCCGTGTCCCTGCAGCAGGGACACCTGAGGAGGGGACGGACTTCCCTCCTCACTGTCAGCCCCACAGGAAGCAGGGAGGGCCCACTCATGAATTTTGGGGAGCCCAGGAGGTGAGCTCAGCCCGCGGCACGCAGGGCCGAGGCGAGGCGGGATTAACGCGCGGAAACCAGCGCGAACGCCAGCGAGCAAAGGCAGAAGGGCTCCCTGCGAGTGCTGCCACCTCCCATCACATCAGCCTGGGCAGAGCCCCCAGCCCAGCCCCTCTAACTGATGACTCCAATTCCCCAGAACCCAGGAGCTCAGCAAACGTCTCCTCGCTCCGAATGGGCTCTGTCAGCGCAGCCTGAACAGAGGGAGCAGGCAAATGGGAAGGAGAGGCTGCTGGGCACAGGGGACTGCTCACAGGGACTCTGCCCCAGTGCAACGTTGTCACTGCTATTCTGTATTGTCTACACAAGCTCCAAAAGCCTATAGCTTTACTTGGCACTTCAGGCCCAGGAGTTCTGTCTTTCAAAATGCCTCTTAAAAATTATGAAATGCGAGATAAATGAGGAATTAGAGCGACTGTAAATTTATCAGGATTCTGCAAGGCAGATTTAGAGATGAGAAAAACAAACCTTAACCTAACCACAGTTTGTAGCAGCATGGAAGAGATGGCTTTACTTCCATGATCCTCCACCATAAAGCCATAGCTTTTGCTCTGCTGGTGATGAGCTGCAATCCATCTTAATGACTGGCTTTTGGGATTTGCAGCCTTGTTCTTGGAGGAGCTCTTGGTGTGAGGGTCTCCAAAAACGTGTTCTGCCCGCAGGAATTGTCCCCTTATCACTTGGTTCTGTCCTGTTATCTCCCTTTCTCAGGAGGAACTGTGCCCAGCAGGACAGTCCCTCCTGAGGAATCACGGGCTGCAGGAGCCTGGGGACACGCGGGGAAGGGGAAGGGGAAGGCAGCCCCCTCTGCAGGGAAGGAGGGCAGATTTTAGGCCCTGTCTGTGGAATGATCAGATCCTTGCCCTTTTTGCTGCCCCAGGATCCCCAGCAGCCCCAAAAGCCCGAGCAGCTCGGGTTCTGATCAGCAGTGCAGAGGACACTTCAATGCCCAAGACACAGAACCAGCTGTGTGAACACAGGGATGGCAGATCAGGGGCCACCTCCTCCCTCTGCACAGCCCAGACCCCAAGGGACCATCTCACATCAGCTCAGATCACTGCAAGGTGCCAGCACTGAGCACCTGGGACAGGCTGGCCTTTTTCCTGAGGGCTGGGCACTGCCCAGGCTCCCCAGGGATGGCCACAGCCCCGAGGCTGCCAGAGCACCCTCCCAGGGCACAGGGGGGGTTTGGGGTGTCTGTGTGGGGCCAGGAGTCAGACTTTGATGGTGTTTGTGGGCTCCTTCCAGCACGGGGCATTCTATGGCTCCACAGCTCTGCACCTTGAACCTCCAGTCCCAGGGAGGGGAAGGGGGGAAGGAGCAGCCTCCCCTCTGCCAGGTCCCACAGAGCAGCCACCACAGCTCCTGCCAAAACACACCAACAAACCCCCTCCAATTCTGTGCTCACAGAGCTGCCAGAGGTGCCTTTTATTTATTATTTTTTTAACAACAGAACGTTTTGCCAATGCACTCAAAGCAAGGCGAGCTCCTCACATGGCAGCAGGCACATTCCTCCAAGCCCGAGCCGTTCCAGCCCAGCCTCTGTGCACAGACACAAAAGAGCAGCTGCAGTTCTGCAGGGAGCACCATTTCACACCCACCTCTCCCCAAACAGGGCTGTAATGAACCCAAACGTGGCTGCTCCAAGCAGCATTTGCATGCACAGTGCCTGTGCTGCGGGGAGGAGAGGGGGAGCACAGCAGGCATATGTTTTGTTTTCCCTTCACATCTGATTATGCTCATTATTAGGCACAAGAGGACAGGTGTATTCTCCAGACACAACCTTGCAGACAGGATTGCTCCTCTCTGCTGGACAGGTGGGGAGTTTGCCACTCAGGGTCTCTCCTCCAGAGCAGCTGATGTGCTCACAATCAGGGCAAGGCTGAGTAACCCCAGCTGGAGCCTGGACCCTGCCTCCAGCCACAGGGGTGGAGTGGGAGGGCTCCAGAGGAACGTGGGGCTGAGCAAACCAACTCAGAACCGTGCTGAGAAGACAAGGCTAAAGCAGAGGTGCACAGCAATCTCCAGGCAGAGCTGCCTGACCAGTGCTGCATCCCAGGCTGACCCAGACATGTGCACACCACGTTCACTCCATGTGCCTCAGACTCACTGAAAGGAGCCCCTTTCCCCCCTACATTAAAGCAGGCAAGGCAACCAAACGCTTAAAAATAAGCTTCCCTCTACCAAAATCTGTCAGAGGGAGTTAACCTCCTTTTCTTCCCATTGATTCTATCGTGTTCTGCCACACAAATCCTTCCCATCTGCTTAAGAGAAAGAAAAGGACAAATACACTCACAAAAGAAGAAAGGAAAACAGACTCTGCTTCCTCCATTCCCCAGGAAATCCATTTACTGGCTCTCCTATTGGGACAGGGGGAGCACCCAGGGGAGCCTGCCTGTGTACACCCCTCCAGCCACCTCTGCTCAGGGTTCATGTTCTTGGTGTAGCCACCTGCACCTCCTCTCTGCAGAAAAAACAATGCACTGGTGCTGCTGCTGTGACCCCTGACACTTCACACAGCAACCCCTGCTCACCTCTGCAAGGCCTTCACTGACAGATCACACCTCAGGGTCCCACCTGCTTGCCCACAGAGCACCCCTGATCCCCCAGAGAGCACCCATAGTCCCCCACACTGCACCCCTGTTCCCCCACACTGCACCCCTGGTCCCCCTGAAACCCACACAGCACTGACCTTGCACTCTGGGCTGCCCAAATCAGGAGACACAGTGCCCACCCCCAGAACCTCCTCGGAGAGCTGGCTCTTGGAGTCCAAGCCCTAAAAGAGAAAGCAGAAAGGATTGGTCTCTGCTGAGCAACCAGAGATCCTGAGACCCAACACAGCTCAGAACCCCCCTCAGCACCCCTCTGCCAGCAGCTCAGCAGCATTTCCCTTCCCTGTGGAACAAGGGACATCAGTGCCACACAGGGAGGGCACTGTCACACCCCCGGTGCCACCAACCTCAGCAGGAGAGGGTGGCACGAAGAACATCTGAAGGGGGCACATCTTCCCAGCCCCTACTGCTCCCCTTTGTGAAACTGCTGCACATTTCCAGGGGTTTCTGTCCCCACAGCCAGCCCCCACAAGTCACCAGTGCCCCCTCCTGCACAAAGAGGGGCCCACCAGAGGCAGAGCCCCTCGCCAGCACAGGCTGGCACAGGGCAGGAAATAATGACATTCTCAGCCTTTGCTGGCCAGGCTGCCTCTGCTCCCACTGGCAGATGGCAATGGCAGCTTCCTGTGGAGATGAGGGGATGCTGATGGGCATCTCCCCCCAGCCCAGGGCTGCCCTCCTGCAGGGACCCTCCAGAGTGGGGTCTCCAGCCATGCACAGCCCCCTCAGCAAGAGCTGCTGAGCCCTTAAAGCACAATCCTTACACTGCTTATTATTTTCCTTTTTGCAATTATCCAAGAAGGCTCTCAGCTCTACCTGACCTACTTTTCCAGGGATATTACCTCACCCCCAGCCCCAGTCTGCCAGGTGCAGGGTGGCACTGCTGGCCTGTGCCACGCACAGCTGTGAGGGCACTGCCAGAGGTGGGCACTGCACCATCCCAGGGGAAAAAGGAGCTTTTGGTGACTCACCACAGGCTGAAGCACCTCAAGGTCAGAGCACTTGGAGCCAGGCAGGTCCTGCTCACAGGCGCTGACCCCCGATGCCTTTGAAAGCTGAGAGGAAAAACACATTACTGTGTGTAATGCACATGTCCTGCCCTGCAGCTTCACCTGGCACTGCCAGCACGGCCACTGCTGCTGGCAACACAAGCCTGGCCTCTGCCAGGGAAGAAAAGGTGACTGAACATCATGGGGAAGACACCAAGGATGTGTGACCCACAGGACAGGCACAAAACACCAGAAGGGCGGGAGGAGGGGCTGGGGAGGGCAAAGAAGTGCTCTTCAAACATCCCTGATAAAAGGCACTTGCTTCCTCTCCATCTGCAAGGATCTCTGCAGCTCTCAGAGCTCCCAGCCCACCACAGAGCACTGCACTGAAGCCATAAAAGCACTTTAAAATTCCACTTTGCTGTGCCTAAGTGCAGCCAGGGCTCCTGCATTCCCAGGGAACTGCTGGGTGGGAACACCCCGAGGCCCTGCTGACTTCAGCAGCACAACTGAGGGGCACAGAGCACTCAGAGGGGTTTGGGAAAGCAACACCCCCAGCTCCTCAGGACAGGGCGCGACTGCCGGGCTCGGTTTTGTAGGTTATCATTTCTTACAGACATTACGCATCAGTGAACTTGAGAAATCATCAAAATCAGCAGGAAGGCAGCCAGATTGGAGAGGGAGATCGTTCATCAGATCCCGAATCCTGGCTCGGGTCCTGCTCGGGAGCGCGAACGCGAGCGGACAGCGCGTCTGGCAGCCCAGCTGCGGGGCCGGCCACGTGTGACACAGCCCGAGCCCCTGCTCCCGCAGCGGGGCCAGCTCTCCTCCCAGAGCAGGAGGGCTGGAAGGTTCTGTGCTCCCAGCTCCAGCTCCAGCTCCAGCCCTGAGGCTCCCTGAGTCCTGCCCTGCTCCAAGCTCGCGCCTCGCCGCGACCGCGGCGCCAGGCAGCTCTGAGCGAGCTGAGAGAGGCAAGAGGAGGAGAGAAACAAAGCAGCACGGACAGCTGGGCTCGGCCCCAGCTTCACCACCGACCCTGCTGGCCCAGCACAGGCAGCAGCACTGGAAGCTGGGGCTGCTCCTCCTCCCAGGCTCACAGCACGCGGCGCAGGCCGGGGCTCTGCCTGCGGGAGGGAACGACTGCCCAGCTCAGCCCTGAAGATGCCCAGCTGGGAATTCAGAGCACTCATGCCCCCCCAGGAATGACTGCCCTGCTGACCAGGAAAGCACTTGGACTGGCTTCACAGAAAAGCAGACGGTGCTCCAAGAGCTTTCCCGAGTCAGGGCCTGACGAGACGATGGGAACAGCCAACACCAAACCACACCGGCACGTCTCTTACTTTGCCATCATCCAGCCTGTCCTCTGATATTGAATCGGCTGCTGCTTCTTCCCTCTCCTCATCCAGGACCTTTTCTCCACAGGACAGGGTGTCAGCAGTGGCAGCCAGGCTGGCTGGCTGCTCTGCCCCTTCTGCAGCCCGAGGGGCGGCTCGGGGCTGCCTGGCAGAGCCGGGCACCTCCGGCCCTGCTGCGCTGCTCTCCCCCTCAGACTGAGGCACCTCCTCAGCTGCAGAGGCGTCTCCTTCCACCTCAGCATCTTCTTTGTCCACTACTTCATCCCCAGCAGGTTCCTGCTGCTCTTTCTGGGCAGACAGGCTGCTGTCAGCATCTCCAGAGAGGATGTGAACCGGGGACGGAGGGCACGCAGCACCAGAGTCCAAGGAAGACTCTGCCACTTCTTCAGGATGTCTCGATTTTAAGGATTCCTTCTAGGCAGCAAGTCAAACACAATTACAGACCCAATATTCTCTCTGGGGGATGCAGGAGTCAGGAACAGCACAGGCTCTCCTACAGCAAGCAGCAAAATCACAAATCTTTGGGTGACTTCAAGACCTGTTTGCCTTCTTTGCACACAGTACCAAGGCAAGGGGCTCCATTGCCATTATCTCATTTATTTCCTGGGCTCTGACTCTTTTTGATCTGTTGCTTTTTTATTCTCAGGGTCTCAGTGGATCAGAGTGGCTGTGCAAGGCCACCAGCCCCTGCGAGCACCCCACTGCAGGCCCATTTATGCTTCCACATTGGATCTGTTCGGTGGGAGATGGAAATTTGTAGGAGACCATGCCAGGACATTTCACTTCTGCCTGACATTTCAAGCAGAGGACAGCAGGCAGGATCACCACCCCACCTTCCGTGGGACAGACTGGAGGGTGGGCCCTGACTGAAGGCACCCCTCGGAGCTCAGAAAGAGCCCGTGACTAGCACAGGAGGCTGAGGGATGGGGGGAAAAACAACCCCAAATTAAAACTCAGTCACCCAAAGGTTCAACTGGCCCTGCCAGCAGCGGGGAGGCCACAGCACTGCCCAGGGAGAGGGGAATAGCCAGGAGAAGGCTCCTCATCAGCATGCAAACAGAGCTGCTCGCACGTCCCACTTCCTCACTGTTTTATTAATGCCACGGTGTCTTGTCAAACATTCCCTGCATCCTGTGCACGCCGTGTTCTGTACACTGAGCGCATATTTTAGCGGTGTATTTTTATCAGAGTGCCTCTGGAATGCTGGCAGCTCCCGGGCCGGGGCTGCAGCGCGCCGGGAGCGCCTTCTGAGTGTGTCACTGCTCTGCCACTCCTCCCCGGGGCCAGGACAGCACCCAGCAGGATGGAGAGGACAGGGGAGTCCAACTCCAGGCACTTCCCAGAAATCCTGCAGCTCTGGGCCTCACCTGCAATCCCCTGGTGCTGGCAGCTCCCAGCCCCTGTCCAGCAGAGGCTCCCACACAGCCACACGAGGCTCCCTGGGGACACCAGGACCCAGAGAAAGGTGGGCACAGGGAAGTTCCTCAGCCACCCCCGTGCTTCCCTTTTTGTGGGGATTAGGGTGGCTGGAAAGTTATGCTCCTTTTGGCCAACTTGCTTCAGAGTTCTCCTGAGGACATCCCACCAGGAGACCTGGCAGTGTCCACGATATCCCAAATGAGGCCGAGCAGGTTCTGATGCTTGAACACAGGATCACACACACACCAAAATGTATCAGTACACCAGCAATGGTGTGCACACAAAAGGACTTCTCACCAGGCAAGTTCACCTCAGCTACTAAAATATCCCAGAATAATCTCTTTGGCTGGCAGGATCCTATTTTAATGGCAATAACAGGCAAATCTTTTGTTAGCCTCACACCTTGATGATCACAAATGCAGCTCTGCACAAGAGGGACCCCAGTCACACGGGTGGAGGAGGAGGAAGGCTCTTCCTCCTGCAACAACAGACTAGAGCTTTTCTATGGACTTCAGAGCTGGACAGTCAGTTGGGTTACAAGTGGCTCTGGGTGATCTTTTCCCAAGCTGTAACATTCTATCCACCCCGAGTGGCACGAACTGATGGGAAATCCCTGCCTATCAAATCAATGCTTCCAGTGATCAGCACTGAACTTTAACCAGCAACAGAAACAAGCCAAGCAGCTGCAGACACACACCACAACACCAGGAGCTGCCTAGTGCATGCAAAGCCTGGGTGGCACCGTGCAAGCAGGACAGGGATGCCAGGGAGCCACTGTCACCTCTCCCAGGCTGGCAGCTTCCTCCTCAGGGCTCCCGTGGGGCTGGGGAGCAGCTTCAGCAGCACCAGCAGCACCAGCTGATGGGCTGCCACGGTCCTCCTGCTCCTCCTTGCTGTTCTCCTAGTTGGGGGGACACAGCCACTGGCAGAATTGCCCCCAGCACCCTCCCAAGCTGGAGGACTCGCCCAGCCAGGACTCGTCACCACCCGCCACACGCAGCCCTAGAGCAGAAAGCCCTCCAGCTGAGCAGCTTTCCTGGGAACTCGGGAGCTCACAGGCCCACACTCCCAAATATCAAGCTGTTGGATGCTTCACTGCTGCCTTTCCCACTGGCCAGCTCCATGAACTCACTGTTCCTGCAGACTCTTCCCAGCTCTGAGTTCCCTGCGAGCTGTGTCTGATGCTGCCTCTGCTCCACCAACATCCTGGCTCAGCAAGTCACTAAAACCTCCTATTTCCTTCCAATACAGGCATCCAGCCCTGACCACTGGCTACATGAAGCCAGTTTTTTTGTGATTTCACCCATTACTGCTTAGATTTCCCCCTGAGGACTTGCTACACAAGCCCTTGTCTGCTGCTTTGGAGGGAGCTGGGCTGGGGAGCAGGCTGAGGCTCGCTCCTAGGAATGCTTTTCTACTGCCATCTCATGGAGCTACAAAAGAATTCCATTTTCCAGTCGGGGCACTGCTGTCTTATCAGGACTAGGCTACATCACCCATCTGGGTTAACAGCCTGGTGTTGGGCAGCAATTGCCATTCCATAATAGATTCCCAAAGCCCCATCCCCACGGCACTGAAATGCCAAGACAGCTCTTTGTTCCTGCACACATTAACATTTCAGGGAGGAATTGGGCCCCCACAGGCTGCTCCTTGTCTGGAGATGAGAGAGTCAGGGCTCTCTTTGTCACATCCACTTTAGCATAAGCCTTTGCAGATCCTGCCCAGCACCGTGAATAGGTTTCCAGCAAAGTACTTTACAGCTTAATTTCCCTGTGCTGTGAATAGGATAAGGAAAATACTCTAAAACACTTTAAAAGAAATTAATTTGCCTTTCAGATACTGGAACAGGATTTTCAAAGCAGTGAGAAAGGATTAATGTCAGCACAAACAGTCGGGCCAAATCACCAGAGCTGCTTACAACGCACTTCCCATTGTGCCCTTGTCATCTTAAGCCTGATCCCAGCTCAGGAAGCGCAGGGAAAGCACAGCCTCTGCACAAGGCCTTGGGTGCACTGCATGCTCCGTGTCTCAGCCACGGGATTTATCAGCAGGGCAGGAGGAAAGAAAAACAGGGTTTGTGTTGCCGCAGAAAAGCGGCCACGTGCAGCCCACATGAGGACTCCTGTGGAAGCGATGACAGCACCAGAGCATTGCCACAGGACGCTCCCCTCTCCCCTCCCCAGTGCCAGCACTGCAGCTCCAGCTGCCAAGGAGCCTTCCTCCCAAAGTGCCTCTTCCTCGTGGAGCCTTCCCCCACACCGAGTGCAGGGGCACCTCTGACCCCAGACCCTTTTCCTGCTGTTCCCTGGAAAAGCTGATTTCCCCCTTGCCAGCTCCACCTACCTGCCTTTATTTTTCCTGTCTGAGGATGAAGCAGAGCTCCAGCCTGTCCAAAAATATCTCCTCAAGTCCCAGCTACCAAACCACAACCACTCCAAGCACAAATTTCCCTTAACTCCCACTCCACTGTCCCCTGTGGGCCACACCTGGCTTCTCACAGCCCCCCAGCTGTGCCTTCCTCTCCATCACCCTGCTCCAGGCTGTTCCTGCTCAGAGGAAACTCATCCCTCTGGCACTGCTCCTGCCCTCTCATCCCTGGCAGTGCCTCTCCCACCTGGGCAGCCTCCCCTGCCCATCCCATCACCGTGGTCTTACCTCAAAGTCAAAGCTGCCTGCCAGGGCTTCAACATCCAGGTACACGTTTTTTAACAGCCTTGAGGTCCCATGGAAACTCTGAAGGATTAAAAATAAAAAAAAAGAAATGGCCAAAACTGACTTCTGACCTGTGCAATGCCACAGGAGGGGCTCCTCAGCAGTGAGATTAGGCAGCAGAGTCTCATTTCATGGCAATGCACCTACAGCCAATTCATCTTGGAATGACACCATGGCAGATGTGCATTCACAGGGATTACCACGTGGAAATAGGATCAGATGCTTTTTGGGGACCAAGCAGCACAAAGAAAAGAGAGCACAAACGAAAGCCCAGGGCCAAATGGAGCAGCCATTACCAGGGGAGCATCATACCAGGAGGCTTCAGCAACAGCCAGGGCACACAAATACCTCATTTTCACTTTCCTCCTCTTCATTTCTCCATTTCTCTGGCACTGCCACGTTCGAGGAACTTTTCTCCTCACAGATCAAATTCAGCAGGTTCTTGGTGTGGCTGGTGGGCTTTGGGATCTCTGCAGGCTGTGAAGGCCAGGAGCGAGGGAAGTGAGAGGTCAGACCACAGGAGAGGGGAGCTGCAGACCCACTGAGACACTGAGCAGCTGGGTTCTGGCAGGGAGGTCAGTTTCCTACCCCTTAACATGTTTGTTTATTTTTAAAGGTTTTTATGTCTATGTTTTGCACATATTTTGCTTTGCCTTCCTTTAAAGGGTCAATTTCTTACCATGTAACAAGTTTTATTGACCCCCAGGTCACTTTCTGGCAGTAAACAAACAAAGCATTCAACACGGTTGTAAACCTTACTCTCATCAGGACAATAGTTCTTTTAATTTTATTCTCAAATAGAAGAATGAAAATAGTCTATTAAATTGTATTATCTGCATTGCTTGTCATGCTTCATTTGGACACCAAATTCTACTAAAACTTAACACACTTTTTTTCCTCTGCAACACCTATTGAAACAATTCTTTCAATCTGCCAAACACAGCAGAAGAAAACTCACCACTAATTTAGCACTAGAAATAGAAGAAGAGAAAAAATACAGTTTTTTAACTGACAACAGTGTTTCAAAACGGACAGAAGATCACAAATCCTGTCACTTAAGAAGATCACAAATCCTGTCACTTAAGTGTCCCCACGCCTTTGCAGCGTGCTTCCCAGGGCATTCCCAGGGAAGAGGGAGCCTCACCAGCGTTCCTTCCTTGGGGATGAGGCTGGAGTCCACCACGTTCCCCAGGTCCAGGCTGAGGGGCCCCCGAAGGGCCATGGACGCAGACGGGGTGAGGCCACGGAGAGGAGAGAGGGTGCCCAGGGGAGGCTGGATGGGCGCCAGCTGGGAGCCTGGGGGCTGGACAGGCACAGGGAAGTCACTGCAGGCCAGCACAGGGGTGACAGGTGTGCAGCTCCCACTCCTGGCCTTGGAGAGGGACAAGGAGCTGCCCTGGGGCTGCTCCCCTGGGACCGACCCTGCTCAGGGACCCCACAGCCAGCAGGCACCAGCACACGGGACAGGGAAGGAGCAGGGTTTGATTCACCACACACTCTGCTTTCCAAATGCCCATCTGAGCGGGTGCCGAGTGCTCCTCTCCCTCCCAGACACACCAAGAGTGTGTGTTTACCACAGAGTGTCTTACAGCCAAAATTAAAGGTGATTCTGTGTTCCCTCCCCAGCTGATTCACTGCTGGGTCTGGGGGGGTCACAAGGCACTTTGTGTCCTTGGAGCCACTGGTCCATCCTCTGCCCAGCCCTCCCCAGAGCACTGCAGGCAGAGCCTACTCACAGGGAGCTGCTTCAGGAGCTGTTTCTCCTTCTTGTCCTTCTTCTTCTCTTTCTTCTCCTTCTTCTCCTTCTTGTCCTTCTTCTCTTTTTTCTCCTTCTTTTCCTTCTTCAAGCTGCCCCGTGCCAGCAGCTTCTCCCTCTCCCGGATGACCAGCTGCTTGTAGTGCTCATCACAGGGGTGCTCCCACGTGGACAGGCCACTCTCAAAGTTGAAGAAATAGATGTCACCACCTGCAATATCTTGGCTGCACGGCAAAAACAGCAGGGAAAGTTTAAAAATACAGTTTAAAAAATACATTAAAAATATGTTAAAAATACAGCTGCACAGGCCAGAACATCTTTGCTGATGGTGTGAGCACCTGAAGCCCAGGGAAGAGGAGTGTGATGTCTCCAGGAGGCCACAAATGTTACCAGTGTGGGAAGCAGCTCTCCCAGGATGCTCATATCCAGCTTCCCAAACACCCTTCCCCTTCTTCTGCCAGCCCAGAAAGCCCTGAGCCCCTGACACCCCAGCAAACACCCAATTCCCTGCCAGCTGGAAGCCATTCCCCTTGTCCTGTCACTGGGAATGGCCCAGCAGAGCTGCTGCCAGAGCTCTCACCAGGCCTTCCACTCGGGGGGCATTGGGGTCACCAGGCACTCCCTGGCCAGCCACAGCAGCTCCGACTCCTTGTCGGGGTCGATCCCGATGGTGGGCGCGAAATCCCGGATTTCTGGGGAGACAGAACAGCAATCTGAGAACTTGGTCTGCCCAACAGAGCCACCCTCCTCAGCTAAAGCTGTGGGCACACTGGGAAATCCTGAGCCCAAAGCCACCAGCAAAGCCCTGTGTGCCTGTGGAGCCCATCCTGCCAGGCAGGGGACACGGGTGGTGACACCACCAAGTGACATTCAGCTCTGCCTCCGCTAAAATCCCGTGTGTTCCGCCCTCTCCAGCCACTCCAGAAACCAATCCCTGCTTTCTGAAGACACCTAGAAGTGACCTGCAGGCCTGAACCCCTTCTCCCAGCCCCTGGGAAGCCGGGCCTCGCTCACCCTGCTCCATAGGAACGTAGGATTCATTGTAGTCTTCTTCCAGAATGAGCTGGTCCCCAATGCGCACGGCTCCTGCCATGGGTGCCACACCTGCCAGGGGGAGGAAGCAGCACAGAGTCACAACTGCCCTCAGAAAAGGAAATTCCTCACCCCCAGCACATGGCAGAGCCCTTGCACTGCATCACACACAGCACAACTGAATCAGAGCCTCCACACACGCCTCCATGGGCTGTGGAAACAGAGAGCAGAGCTCAAGTGGAACAAAGTTATAATCTGATCCCCCAGGCCCTCCAGTTCCTACAGGAAAGATGATCAGGCACTTTTTAACCAGGTAAAAAATAAGCTGAAATGAGACAGGGAAGAAAGAGAAAGCAAGCAACTTTCCCAAAGCATTGCTTTGAGATTTAACTCCCAGACCACACCAAGCTGGGCCCTTGCAGCCCATCCAGCACGGTTCACACAGCTGGCATCCACCCAGCTCACCCCAAACACCCTCAGCTGTGGCTCTGCATGGCCACATTTGGCCAGCACAAGCACTGGGGGACCACAACTGCTGCTCAAACACACAAATGAATGCCAAGGTCAAACATTTCAGCCCAAGCCCCCCCAAATTCTCAGTGCAAAAAGCATTCCTCTGCCTTCCCCACGAGACCCAGGGGGTTGTGGTACCTGCCAGGTACCCCCAGTGATGGCACCCAGAGCAGGATCACCACCTGTGACACCACTGCCCTCTTCACCTCCCCGTGTCCTCAGCCCACTCTGTATTTATAACTCTTACGTAAAGTCTCAGGAGCAGCAACTAATCCTGCCAGTCTCCAGGTGAAGATATTCTCAGGAGATCCGAACCCCACCACACCACTCCCCCTCCCAAACGTCCCCAGTCAGAGCCTTTGGGTGTGGGCAACTCACTCAGGGCCTTCTGTTCCTATTTTCCTCTCCCAAAACTATCTCAGCCCCGTCCCTGGTGCAGGCACTGGGGGATGAATTATGGGCTCACCCCTCTCTTGGGGACCCTGCCTCGCCACATGTGGGGAGGCCTTAGTGCGACCTTTCAGTGCTTGAGGGGCAGCAGTGACAGATGGGGACAAGGGGAACGGCTTTAAACTAAAAGAGCAGGATTTAGGTGAGATCTGCGGAGGGAATTCTTCCCTGTGGGGGTGGTGAGCCCCTGGCACAGCGTGCCCAGAGAAGCTGGGGCAGCCCCATCCCTGGGAGCGTTCGAGGCCAGGCTGGATGGGGGCTCGGAGCGAGCTGGGATGGTGGAAGGCCCGTGCCCATGGCATGGGGGTGGAACTGGATGAGGTTCAGACCCGTTCCAGCCCAAAAAACCGTTCCGTAGCTCCATGCAAAGAGAACCGAAGCCCCGGTGCAGCCGCCGCCGCGCCAGCCCGGAGCCACGGAAAAAGCGCGGCTGGCAAGGAGGACAAACAGCTTTGGTTGATAGGGGATTCTTAAAAATAGGGAAAAAAGACATTTTTGCCCTTATCACGACAGCACCCACGCGACACACGCACAGCCAGGAGCCCGCGTGGGGCGGGAGGCCGGAACCGCGCGGCGCGGGGCCGCTCCCCGCAGCCTCCGCTGACCGAGGGGACCCTCCCGGGCCCGGGCCCGGCCCCGTGCGGTGTGG
>VZRH01004979.1:33747-48371 GCA_013397555.1 Urocynchramus pylzowi | reverse complement strand
GGGCACATGCCGGCACGGAGGAGCCCACGGCCAAGCCGTGCTTGGCAGTTCCTCCCAGCACAGCCCCGGGCGCAGCTGCTGCCTGGCTCTGCGTGCTGCTCCCGGCCGGGGAAATTCTCCAGAAATCCTCCCGAGCTCGGCTTTCCCCGGGACCTCGTGACGGTTGTCGCTGCGCGGGAGCTGGGGCAGCGTGGGGAGGCAAAGTGCAGGAAAATGGGATGGCCTGGATGGAAAGGGAGCCCACAGAGCCGGCAGAGCAGGAGTTGGTGCGTCACCAGGCTCTGATCCCGCTCCATCTTTTTGTCAGCATCCCTCACATGCTGCCCAGCTCATGTGGCACCGTGTGCCTGCGCGCTGGGGACAGGGCGAATGCTGAGGGCCAGGTGCCAGTCACACAGCACAGGACAACCAGCTCCTCCCCTCTTTTGTGGAAGAGATCGGGGAGGTTCCCACTGCGAAATCCTTTTGTGCCTGTCCTGATCCCCGTTGTCGCCAGCAACAAGTCTGGCCCAGGGGTCGAGCTCGCTGATCGAGGCTCCAGGTTCCTCCAAGCACAGGGCCACATTCCCTCGTGCCTGCCATCGCTTTTTGGGTGCTGCCAGCACAGCCAGCGCCCACACAGGCTCTGAAATAAAGGCTGGCTTTTCCCCACGAGCTGGCTGTGCTCTGTGTGCGTGGTGGGAGAGAAGGATGGGAGCAAGAGGTGGATGCAGGAATGATACCACTGCCGTGCAAATTGCGTCTCTGGGAGCACTATTGTGTTGTCCCTGTGTGCCTGGGATTTATTGCCTGGCAGGGTGTGTTTAGGGGGAAAAAAAGGGAGGAGATTATTTCTGAAATCTAGTTTTAAATGTGATTTCATCATCTCCTGCCTGCCACGTGTCGCAGCTGCCAGATAATTTCCGTGCGAGCCACCTGTTCAGGCGCTCGCGCGTTCCCCAGCCAGTCACCCTTCGGGCAGCATCTTCAGCCTTGGATTGCTTCCAAATGCAAACGTGGTGCCTGTGTGTGTGTGAGAGTGTGTGTGTGTGTGTGCTGGAGCAAAATCCCTCCAGGCATTGCAGTGGAATGAGAGGATTCCAGTGAAAGAGTTGGGCTGTGCCTCTGCAGGAAATTGGGAGCGTGTTTGCCCCGGGGTGGGTGCGTCCTTCCCAGAGGCTCGCACGCACCGGGGAGATGGTGATCCATCTCCTCACCTTTCCTTTCACCTTCCCGATGCTGACAAGGAAGTTTCTGTATCCCCTTGTGCTTTAATTTTGGTTCTGAGCCGTGCTGCGCTGCCAAGTCACCGTCAGCAGCTGATTGCTCACACATTCCATGTGTCCAAGCATGTTGGTTTCCCTGGCTCCCCAGAACGGGCTGATTCATAAACACTCAGGGGAGAGGGGTGAGCTGAGCAGCAGGAGCCGGTGCTTTGGGACAGATGGCACAGGCTTGGTGGCCCAGGAGCAGCACACAGCTCTAGGGACACGCGTGGCACAGAGCCAGCGCTGCTGCCGAGGTGCCTGGAGGGGCTGTCACTTCCAGGGACAGGTTTCAGGCAGTGTCCCTGCCACACATGTCTCAGCCTCGCCAGTTCACGTGCCGTGTCCTGGCCTGAATGGATGGCTGGGCTGAGTCTCGAGGATCTGGGTCCTCTCCACGTGGGTCCTGTGCGTGACCCCTTCAGCAGGATGGGCCCTGCAGGAGTAAAAGCCCTCCTTGCCTCCTCTCCCTGCAGCGCCAGCTCAGCAGGTCCTTCTCCAGGGAAACCAGTCTCCTCTGGGCGCCCTGGGGATTGCAGATGAGCTGTGTGGAGCAGGTGGCCCCTAATGACACAGAACCAGGAGCAGCCCTGGGAACGGCAGGTGCCGGCTTGCCAGGCTGTGTGGTGGGTGCTGAGCTGGCTCCTGCCCGGGGTGGGTACTGGGGGGCTGAACGTGCTGCTCTGATCTTTACCCACGGCCTGAAACGTTCCCCCTGGCAGGGAGGTGGAGCTGGGGCGCTCAGGACCTGTCAGGGAGAGCTCTCGGCAGCTGCAGCCGGGGCTGCTGCGATTAACACGAGCGCATTAACCTCCTTCCTCTGCCTCTGACTGCCCAGATTAGGGGCCAGAGCCCTGGGGCTGCTCTCCGGGGCTCTGCTGTGAAGCAGCTCCTGGGTCTGGGCCAGGGCTCACCCTGAGCTCTGTACAGCCAGGAGGCTCAGACAGCCCCGCTCCCAGCCGGGCTCTCCACCCCGGCCATCCCGCCAGGGCTGTCCCACCCCGGCCATCCCGCCCCTCTCCTCACCAGGACTGCAGGCACGGGTCAGCTGAGGGCAGGATCGGGCTGGCCCGCTCCTGCCCTGCCAGTGGGATGTTTGCCAAACGTGGTAATCCCGCCCAGGCAGGAATGAGCCGGGAGCAGGGCTCGGCATATGGGTGGCGATTAGCGGGCGCAGGGACCCGCGGGGGCTGCCCACCAGCCGTGCCTCCCACCGGCTGTGCCAGCAAATCTGCTTTCCTGGCAGGGGAGAATGTGCACCCTGTGTTGCTGCTGCTGCTGCTCTCCGGCCCCAAGTCACCTGCCAAGTGCTTCCCAAATCCTGCCTGTGGATTTGGGGGCTGAGGCCGGGCCGTGCTGAGCGAGGAGCTCACGCTCTGTTTGCACAGTGCTGGATGGTGTTTGCTCTTTGTGCAACTCCCTGATGTCGCTGCCTCTTGCTCCACCACCTCCTTCTCTCCTCTCTGGGCACAACAAAAGGGGGTCCCGCTGCACTCATGAGCCTTCCTGTCTTTCTTCCCTCTCCAGCTGAATATCCTGGTGGACACAGGGAGCAGTAACTTCGCTGTGGGAGCTGCACCACACCCCTTCCTCCGGAGATACTACCAGCGGCAGCTGTGAGTATTCTGGGGGGACGCAGAGCACAGCCTCTCAGGCACACTGCTTCTCCTTGCTGGAGCTCTGGCCAGACCCTGCCAGGTACGACCTGGCCTCTGGAATGGCTGGATGCACATAAACCCTGCTGTCTCACTCGTCCCTGTGCTGCCGTTGCAGCTCCAGCACCTACCGTGACCTGCGGAAGGGGGTGTACGTGCCCTACACCCAGGGCAAGTGGGAAGGGGAGCTGGGCACTGACCTTGTCACCATCCCCCACGGCCCCAACGTCACTGTCAGAGCCAACATCGCTGCCATCACGGAGTCAGACAAATTCTTCATCAACGGCTCCAACTGGGAAGGGATCCTGGGCCTGGCGTATGCCGAGATTGCCCGGGTGAGTCCTGGCTGACAGTCCTGGATGTCAGCACCAAAATGCTTCAGTTACCTTTTTCCTTGTCCCTGTTTGTCCCCTGGGGCACGGCAGTGCTGGCGAGGGGAACTCCCCTGGGCGCAGAGAGCTCCTGGAGAAGGGACAGCACTGACACATCCCTGTCCTGCCTCTGCTTTCTCCTCCCACCAGCCCGACGACAGCCTGGAGCCCTTCTTTGACTCCCTGGTGAAGCAGACACGGGTGCCCAACATCTTCTCCCTGCAGCTGTGCGGGACAGGCTTCTCTCCCAACGAGACAGAGGCCGTGGCCTCGGTGGGAGGCAGCATGGTGAGCCCTCCACAGGTGGCTGGGGGGTTCCTTTGTGGCACTGCCAGCGCGTGGTGGCAGCGCCGTTCTGTGTCCTCTGCAGATCATCGGTGGCATCGACCGCTCGCTGTACGTGGGTGACATCTGGTACACCCCCATCCGCAAGGAGTGGTACTACGAGGTCATCATCGTCAAGCTGGAGGTCAACGGGCAGGACCTGAACATGGACTGCAAAGAGGTGAGCAGCGGTGGATCTGCCCCAGGGCACTGGAGGCACCCACCACTGGTCAGAGGAGGCTGGGAGGGGAGTGGGCTGGGGTCCTGCACCTGGGTCACTCCTCCTCTTCTGCCCCCCAGTACAACTACGACAAGAGCATTGTGGACAGCGGGACCACCAACCTCAGGCTGCCGAAGAAGGTGTTTGAGGCTGCAGTGAAATCCATCAAAACAGCATCTTCGGTCAGTGGAACCCATCCTTCCCCACAGGCACGGCCCGGGGCAGGGCTGTGGGCAGTGTGGCTGCCCCTCACCAGCCTGGCATCTCTGCTGCCTGCCCAGCTTGGCCCCGCTCACCTTCCCTTTCCCTCTGGTAGACGGAGAAGTTCCCGGACGGCTTCTGGCTGGGGGAGCAGCTGGTTTGCTGGCAGGTCGGCACCACCCCCTGGCACATCTTCCCGGTCCTGTCCCTCTACCTGATGGGGGAGGCCACCAACCAGTCCTTCCGGATCACCATCCTGCCCCAGGTGAGTGCTGGCCTGGCCAGACCCTGCCCAGGGAGCTGGGCTGGAGAGGGCAGCGCGGGCAGGACCGCGCTGGGTGGACACAGCTGCCTGCCGTGCCCCCTTCCCTGAGTGCTCCTCTCCCCCTGCAGCAATACCTGCGCCCGGTGGAGGACGTGGCCACCTCTCAGGACGACTGCTACAAGTTCGCCATCTCCCAGTCCTCCACCGGCACCGTCATGGGCGCCGTCATCATGGAGGGTTTCTACGTGGTGTTCGACCGCGCCCGCAAGCGCATCGGCTTCGCCGTCAGCGCCTGCCACGGTGAGCTGGGCCCGCGGGGAGCGGGTGGAGGGGACGTGGCTGTGGCTGTGCAGAGACCAGACCCTGCTGTGGCTGTGGCTATGGCTGTGCAGAGACCAGACCCTGCTGTGGCTGTGGCTGTGGCTGTGCAGAGACCAGACCCTGCCTCCCCTGCCCGCAGTGCACGACGAGTTCCGGACGGCCGCGGTGGACGGGCCCCACCTGCACTCCAACATGGAGGACTGCGGCTACAACATCCCGCAGACGGACGAGTCCACCCTGATGACCATCGCCTACGTCATGGCGGCCATCTGCGCCCTCTTCATGCTGCCCCTGTGCCTCATGGTGTTCCAGTGGCGCTGCTTCCGCTGCCTGCGGCGGGACCACGACGACTTCGCCGACGACATCTCCTTGCTGAAGTGATGGCAGCGCAGGGGCCGCAGGTGAGGCAGCAGGGCGGGGGCCTCGCTCCAGGGCTGGAGTGTGGCGGCAGCGTGGGGAGCTCAGAGCCTGTGCCGGGGCCTGGGGACTCGGTGTCGTCAGGGCCAGCAGCCAGGGGAGCCCCAGGCCCGGGCTCCGTTCGTGTGGGACCTGCGGCAGGAGCCTGGCAGCCGGGCTGTGGGAGAGCTCAGCAACCCCATCCTGGGAGCTGGGGGCAGCTTCTCTGCGCCAGCACCAGGACAGGACCAAGCTCTCCCACCCAGCCTTGCCTGGCTTGATGGAGTGACGCTGATGAGCCATCCCCTGCCTGTGCCCCTCCATCCCTGTGCATCCCTTTCCAGCTCGCCCCGCCGGGAAGCTGCCAGCCCAGGCTCTCTTGCAGGGAGCTGTGCTGCAGCTCTGCCTCCCCCATGACTCCCTGCACTGAGCCAGACTCCAGGGATCATCCTGGAGCCATCCAGCCTCGGGCTTTTCAGAGACAGCCCTGCAGGGCCAGCCTGGGCTGCCCAGACAGGGCTTTCCCTCCTACCCTGCTGCCCCTACACCGCTCACTCTCACATTTCCCCTGCATTTTCCTGCCTTCCTGAGCTGTGCTGCTGCTGCTGCCAGCCCCGGGACTCCCTGCACCCTCCTGGGACAGGCAGGAGCAGGCACCCATCCTCTCCCCTTATCACATGGGATGGGAAACTCCCTGCCCTCACTTCCAGCATCAGCAGTGGCTGCCATGCAGAAGCCAGTGCCAGGAGTGAAGTTGCCAGCCCTGGCACTGGCTGCTGCCCAGCCCACCCAGCCCTTCAAAAGCCATAGGGGAGCCTGGGCCCCCCCTGCACCCCCCACGGCACAGCAGCTCCTCCCTGCTCACTCCACCCTTCCAGGCCTGGCTGTGAGACACCCTGGCATCCCGGGGACAGGCGGCAGCTGCGGGAACTGCAGCATTTATTGTTTTTTAAACACATGGTTGTATTTATTTTCTTTTTTTTTTTTACAAAGCGTGTCACTGGTAGCGCAGCTGCGCGTTGAGAGCGTGTACAGAGCCGGTCCCATGTGTACAGACCACGGCCGCCTCTCACCTGTACAGCATATCCATATATCTCTATTTTTAATTCTAGCCCTGAAAGCCACTGTTCCAACATTAGGGGTCGGTCCTGTTTTGTTTTGGGGTTTTTTAAAATCTTTTTAGCCTTCTGCTCAGTCCTCGGCCGCTGTGGGCACCATGCAGGGCCAGGGCTCACGCCGCAGCGCGTGTGTGGTGGAGCACGGGATGGTGGGGGGCTCCCAGCTGGCTTGAGGAGGGGGTGCAGGGCTGGAGCACGCAGAGCAGTGGCTCACAAGCCCAAAGAACCCTGAGCACAGAAGGCACCTCTGTCCTCAGAGAGGATTTTCCGGTGTGTGAGGACAACCCCTCCTCCCCGTGCTGCGGGATCACCGTCCCTTCCCCGGAGCAGACACCCGTGACCTTGCAGGCAGTGGTAGTGCTGTATTCCCTTGCTTCTCTGCCTCCAGCCTGGATAGGAAAAGCTCAGACTCAGAGATCCCACAATTGAAAGGCATCGCTCCTCCATGAACAAAGAGGGGACACCTGCAGTGCCAGGGCCGAGCTGGCGGCTGCCCCCGGAGCCACCGGGTCAGGCAGGGACAGAGTGAGGACCCACGGCAGTCACCGAGCACAGGGCTTGTTACCTAAATCCTGCAGCCAAACGTTTCTCTGGGAAGGCAGCGAGGGAGCCAGGAAACAGGCAGAGTAGGAGACCAGGCAGCCCTCGCATGGGGCACAGCCACAACAGCCCCCACGCTGCCCCTGCTCACCCCCACCGCGCTCACACGGAGCCCCCCCTCACTCCAAACCCCATCCAGCCACTCCCTGCAAGAGGGCAACGTTCTCCCCCCACCCTGTGCCTGCCCAGGACCCCCAGGACCCCAGAGACTCTGTTGTGGACCACTGCCTTAAAACACACCCTGAGCGTGTGCGCCGGAGGAGCCGGCCTGCGGCGGGCTCAGCACCCGGGGGGCTCCCCTGCCACCCAGGGGGCTCCCTGCCCACCCAGGGGGGCTCCCCTGCCCTCCTGGGGGGGCTCCCCTACCACCCAGGGGGGCTCCCCTACCACCCAGGGGGCTCCCCTGCCACCCAGGGCAGAGGGGCCGCCAGCAGTGCCCAATTCCTGCCGCAGACCGCCAGGAAAGGGGGAAGGGAATTTTTAGAAAGTCATTGCAAGATTTTCAGCGGTGCTGAGCACCTCGCAATCCCACCGAAATCCATGGAGAAAGGGCTGGTGTGCCAGCCCCTGCTCAAGGAGGAAGTACAGGAGAGGGGGACGCAGGAATTGTGACAGGTTGGTTTCTCCTGAGCTGCAGTGCAGCCGTGTCCGTCCGCTCCCTCCCCGGGGCCCGGTGACAGCAGGGGATGGGACGGGACAGGACGGGACCGTGGGCTGTCGCTGGAGGCTCCAGTGCTCTGTAACCCAGTGTCTGTGTAAGAACAATGAATGTTAACACGGTAAATTATTATGACATTAAAATAAACGACCACAAAAAGTTGGCTCTTCGTCTGCAACTTGTTCACAGGCAAGAGGGGAAAAAACAGGTGATGAGTGGCAGGGATGTGGGGGTGGTGAGGCAGCAGGTCACGGGGAAGGGCCCTAGGAAAGGAGCTGATGGCATCCAAGTGGGAAGAGGTGCCTGAGGCAGCTCCCAGCAAGCAGGGAACACTGACCCTCGTTTGGAAGAAGCCAGCAAGGCTGCAGACTAAGAAATGAGGAGCTGCAGCAAATCACTGCATAATATACACACTTTATTTATGAATTTGTATGTTTACAGACTTTCTATACACACATTACCTATATAATAAAAATGTACATGTGTATACATGATCGTATAAATATAGAACTGTAGAAATCTTAGAACTGATCCTGTCTATTCACAGCAACTCCTCCCAGGGGCCCACGTTGTCCCAGCAGCCGTCATTTGAGGCTTGGGCAAAAGGGGCAAGTGTCATTCGTGTTGGTTTGTGCCCAGAATTTGATGCACTGGAAAAGAGAGAATTAGTCAAGAGCCACTGGCCAACCCAAAGGTGCCATCATTGTCCACAGCACTCGCTTCAGGGATGGTTTCCTTTGCCCCTTGCAGCCTCCATCACAAGGTCACCGTGAGGAAGGAGTCCCTGTCACCCTTGCAGGACCGTCAGGCCCTCCTCAACATGAGTTTCCATTTCCTTGAGGGGCCACTGCTGGAGGCCCCAGAGCTGTTGGGATGGGGGGTTGCCCACACAGGTGACCCACTGCCAGACCCGTGGGACAGGAATGTCTCCTCCTCTTCCCAAGAGCTCCTGTCTGGCATCCCCAGCCCAGACACCAGGGCAGCAGTGACAGCCCTCCCCTCACCCTGTGTTCCAGATCCTTCCAGACTGTCTTGCTCCAGCATCCAACCCTCACAGACACGGCCCAGGCTCAGGGACACAAGGGCAGCCTGTTCCTAAAGCCACCAGCCACTGGCCATGCAGGGTGGCCCAGCCAAGAGTAAAGGATGGATGACAGGATGCAGGGAAGCTGTTTATTGATCGTACCCTTCTCCTGGCAAGGTGTCAGGGCAACAAGGACTCAGGAGGGGTCACCTGGAAGCAGGAGGAGGCTCTGAGCAGCAGAACACACTCACCTCCTTGTGCAGCACATGTGAGCAGGCCATGGGGTGAAGGTCACCAGGCTGCACGAGCTTCTGGCACATCAGACACAGCTTACAGGCAGCTGGGGTCTGGGATGGGCAGTGAGGGAAAGAAAGGAGCAGGCAGGAAAGTCAGACACGGCTCTGATCACGGATTCAGCTGCAGCCCGAGGCCACAGCCTGCCCAGTCCCCTCTGCCCACAGCCATCAGGCCCTGAGAGCCACCATCACGTCCTGTGTCCCTCTGTTCCAGCGTGAAACCCAAAGGATCTGTGCCCCCAGTCCTCCCCTCACCTCAGCAGCCCAGGCAGCTGTGTGAGGAGAGCTCCCAGCTCCAGGGCTCATCCCTTCAGGACATGCCGGGCAGGCTCCCCCCTCCCTGCCCCCAGGGAAGACAAGCAGCCTTACCGTGCCCGGGTAAGCGACCTGGGCCGGGGGCAGGAACATGGGTGTGCTGATCTGAGGCAGGGGAGCGGAGAACATGGGGGCCCTGATCCGGCCCAGAGGCTGCAGCGAGGCAGAGGAGGCACATCAGAACAGCCCGGGAGGAAAGGACAGAGCAGTCACCCCGGGGAAAACCGTTCCCTGGTTACGCTGCAGTCGGCAGGACAGGGGAGCCAGGGGACAGCCCTGAGCCCAGCCCAAGCTCTGTGGGGAGCTGGGGAGCAGAGGCAGCTCTCCCTGCTCCCCTGCCCCCCTCCAGCAGCCCCCAGGCTGTCCCACCTGAGCGCCGGCCGCTGCCCGCTCCTGCTGCTCCGCCAGCTTGGCTGCCACCAGCTGGTTCAGCTCCTCCATGGTCAGCCCGGCCATGGTCCTGCGGGCAGTCTTGATCTGCTGCAGGATGTTGGTCAGCTGGGCCCTGCGTGGACACAGCCTGCTAAGAGCTCCTGGCCCTCACACACCGGGATCCCTCAGCCACCGCTGCCCGGGGGAATCCTGTGCTTCCCCTCCACCCTCCACCTCCAAGGGAGGTGAGCCACGTGCTGAGGAGCTTCTCTCCCCAAAACACTGGGGAAGGAGCAGGGAACCCCCAGAGACAGGCTGGGGGGCTCCTGGCAGTGCCCAGATATCCCTGCCATCCTGCAAAGCTCCCAGTGGTCCCCATCCCCAGCACTAGGGCAAACCTGATGGAGACCACCACCCCTGCCTGCCCCCTTCCCTGATCCCACTCACAAGCCCTTGCCCTCCCGAGAACCACCAGAGACCCTCACTTGTTGCACTGTGGAAAGCGAGTCAGCAGCTTCTCCAGCAGCTTCTCCAGCTTGTCGGCCGGCTGGGGCCTGTGGAACTCGGCAGGCACGCTCACCCCGCCCAGGCCGGGCGGAGGAGGGATGGAGGCAGCGGGGGGCACGTGGGGGCTGTGCGTGCCCAGGAGCGAGGCCACCACCGGGCTGCTCCTCCCCTGGGAAGCGGGCAGGGGTGGGGAGGGCTGGCTGGGCCTGGACATGGCGGGGTTCAGCAGGGGGAAGGACAGCGCCCGCGGATCGGCGCTCGGCATGACCATGGGCACGGGGACCGGCCCGATGGGGAAGGGGAGCCGGGGAGCCAGGGACGGGTTGGGCTGGAATGCCGTCAGCATGAAATCTGTCTGAGGAAGAAAAACAGGGCAGGAGGGAAAGGCTGGTTAGAGTAAGACCACCTGGAAGCAGAGCCGAGTGCCCTCTTCTCCGGCCAGCGAGGTGGGAACTGCAGGCACTGGCAGCTGGAAAGGGAAGGAGACCCTTCCCCTCCTCTCCAGTAAGCCCAGACAGGGAATGGGCCAGCCCAGCACCAGGCAGGCTGTGCCAGGGCCTGGCAGCACGGAATGCCCGTGCTGTGGGGCTGGAGAGGCACTCACTTCTGAAGGTGGAGGAGGCAGCGTGGGCGTTGGGATCTGGGGGAGGCTGCTCAGCTTTGTGCCATTCCTCACCATCTGGATGTGGTCGTTGAACTGATCCTAGCAGAGAGGGAAGAAGATGGGTGCATTTATCAAACCTCAGCAAGTTTGGGGCATTCTAAGCCAGGGGGTGACAGGCCCTAAAGTGGCACTGCTTGGCTCCACAGAAGAATGGAGAGGAGCTGAAGGGAGAAACACTGTGCATGTGAAGAGCTGCTCCCTGTGTGTGTGAAGAACTGCTCACTGCTAGGCTGGGAGAGGTCAGCAGGAACTTACTCGGACACTTTGCTTGGTCATACGTATCCTGTTCAGCCTCATCTCCCACTCCTGCTTTGGCCTCATGGTCTCCAGCGTGGGCGGCGCAGACCTGCAAGCACAGCTGAACTTTCCCACTTGCAACTGTGCTCTCACTGGCAGCAAAGTGGGAACAAGCAACCCCCAAACCCCCCTGGCTTCCCCTCCTGCGGGGTGGGAAGGGCTCACCCCCAGGTGAGGCACCCCACAAGGGAGAGGGACTGACCTGGGGGACACACAGGGACACCACAGCCAACAGCACTGACTGAGCCTGGCAGATGAACAGTGACAGAGGACAAGCACAGCCCCACATACCCTTGCTGTGGGACATTATTGAATCACATTGATCCAGTAAGAAAACCACAGGAAATCCTGAACTATTCCAGTCCAACCTCCAACGTAAGCAGAGGAAGAGGGGATGGGACACGGGGACACCTGAGTGACCCTTCCTGCCACTTCTGACACGACACAGACTTACTTGAGGTAGGTGAGGTGCAGCTCTGCTTCTTTTTCTGCTTCTTCTAGTTTCAATACCAGCAGCTCCTTCCGGCTCTCCAGGGACAGGATCTATGGAGAGAGGCTCAGTTTTTGTACTCCTGTTTGCACTGCTCCCTGCTAATGCTCACTGCACTGACACGTGTTCCTCTTTCCTCTTATCCCACAGAGTGGGACTTGGCCTTGCTCCTAATTTCACAGAACTGTCCATTAACCAGCTGGAATCTCAAACCAACCACTTTGCAAGAAGAAGTCACCTGCTCACCTCTGCTTTCCAGGCCCGCTCTGTCTCCTCAAGAATGTTCCTGTTGATTTCATTGTGCTGGTTCTTCAGCTTGTCCAGCTCCATCTCCCACAGCTGCCTGCACACAGAACAGAACAGAACAGAACAGAACAGAACAGAACAGAACAGAACAGAACGAGCCCCCTCAGGCTCAGGCACTGGGATGGCCCCAAAGGATGGATCCCAGGAGCTCTGGATGGGCTGGAACATGGAAGACCAGCAGTCTCCAGCCTGTGACACAACCCCAGCTCCCTGGGCTGTGTGTCACTGTCCCAGCAGTGAGCTGCTCCAGAGCACACAAACAAGCAGCGTGCAAAGACACTGGGCCAAACGAGGGGAATTCCCCTGGGCAAAATTCAGTCCAGCCCCAGGGAAGATCTGAACCAGGAATCAACCCGAGCAGCTATGCTGTTCTGATCCTGGAGAAGTTTAAAGCTGGGCATTTCCACCTGTGTTTTGGGAACACCTGGGTCTGGAGCATCCCTGCCCAGCTTTAAACACCCGAGCGTGCCAGAGTTTAGTGTAGCTGGACAGCTGTGGGGAACAGACAGGCAAACCAGCCTGCCCTAATTCTGGGGAGTTGAAATTCAGTCAGAAGTAGCAGTTACAAGCTGAGTCAATCCACCAAGCACAAACTCTAATCTCATGGGATCTTTATGTCACAAGTATCCAGGAGTCTGCTTGTGACTGGGATCAAAGAAGATTTAATCCAGAGCTGAAAGAGGAGATAAAACCTCTAGGGCACGTAAGTGGCCAGCACTGCTGGGTCACTGTCTCTGCTCTGTCCCACCCAGGAGCTTCAGATTCACTCTGAGGCAGAAGGACAGGAAGGAACAGTGCCCTGGGCAGCACTGATCAGGTGAGGGACAAGAGCCTTACTTCTCATCAGACTGCTCTGCGATCAGAGAGGCAATCTTGTTTTCCTTCTCCTCCTGCTCCTTCAGCAACCTGCACGGGAGAAAAGGACAGCACAGCTGGAACCCCACCAGAGCAGGGCCCACATTCAAACATCCCCAGGCCCAGCCCCACACCAGGGGCTGGAGATGGCTCCCTGCAACGTGTGTGGGAAAAGAGCCGCCAACAGCCTCTGGAGCACAAATCCTGCTGTCTCATGACACTGCACAAAGGCTGTGGCACAGAACCAGGCTGGCTGCAGGCAGCTGTGCTGCTCCCCCAGCACGTGCTCTGCCACGGTCACCTGGGGGAAAAGGGCTGAGCACTTGGAGCTGTCACTGCAGGAGTTTCACCCAAAAACATCGCCCAGCCCTCAGAATAAAAACCAGACCTCTATGACATGACAGAATGGCTCCATAAAAATTACAATTCAAATAAAGGGCCTATCCTAAATTCATCCATATACAGATCTGACCTAAATATTTGCTGCTTCCTAAAAGTTTAAAGCTCTTTGCTCCATCAGGTTTATATCACAGTTAAGCAAGATTTTCTTCCCCAAAAAGAAACTTTCTTTTCTGTACAAATACCTTCTGCCTTTCTCACAGAGTTTCTCAATTTCAGCTTTGAGATCCTGCTCCTTCTGCAGGAATTCTTTCTTTTCTTTCTCCATCTTTTTCTTAGTCTCTTCTCGCTTGATTGTAACATCCTGAATGGCTTTCAGGATCTCCTGGAGTAAAACAAGCATCACACAGATACAGAGCAAAATCACCAAGTAGTGGTTTTGATTTAAAATACTTTTTTTTCTTTTGATTAATTGATTAATGAGATTACACAGCAAACTCTTTCTTTTCTAGCAGATCCAGTCAAGATATAAATTGGTTATTACGAGGAAACTCAGGAGACTGATGCTCTGGACTGCAGGTTCTCCTGCCTCTTCATAAAGATTTTAAAATTAATTACAGGGCAGGTTAAACAAAAACAGTTCTTCACCAAATACCTGGTGGTTTTTCATCTCCTCTTCCCTCCGCTGCTGGAGCTGCTTAAGCTGGACCTGCAGCTGATTCTCCACCTGCCTCTGCTTGTCCAACACCTCCTGGTAGCGCTCCTTCAGCAAGGCCCGCTCGGACATCATCTTGTCCTGCAGTGGAGAGCAAAACTCCTCTGTAACAAGGACAGCCTAAGGCCTTCAAGGCTGGCATCTGATGGTCTTGGAGGTCTTGCCCAACCGTAACGATTCTGTGATTCTATTCTGACAGGAATACAGTGGGAAGAAGAGCTCCAGCTCCTGTGCCCGGGGGTGTGAGCGCTCAGCCCGAGCCTGGGCTCCGATACCCACCAGGTTCTTCTCGATGTCCTGGTCCGTGCTCACGTCCGCGTCGGCCGCCTTGAAGTCGGTCTGTGAAGGGAGATGACTGAGATCAGCCCCTGCAGTGACCAGAGAGGGACTCCAGGCCCTCCCTGGGCACCTGTTCCAGTGCTCTGCCACCCTCCACGGAAAGGAGTTCTCCGTCACGTTAAGATGAAACCTATCATTTTAGTTTATGGCCATTGTTCCTCATCCTATAGCTGGTCACCAACAAAAAGAAGCTGGCACCATCCTCTGACACCCCTTAGAGATATTTATATGCATTAATGGGATCCCCTCTGTCTTATCTCGATCAACCAGGCCCAGCTCCTGCAGTTTCTCCTTAGAAGAGAGATGCTCCAAACTTCTCATCATCTTCACAGCCTCCACTGCTGCACCCTTCTTCACTAGCTCCTTGTCTTGTACTGAGGAGCCCAGACCTGAGCACAGCACTCCAGGTGTGGCCTCATGAGGGTCGAATTTTAATCAAACATTAATTAAAATTCGAGCGGAGCACCGAGCACACAGCAGCGGCTGTAAAGCTGCAAGTACAGATGTGTTTTACCCTTCAGCCACGGCTTATTCAGCTCTTTGTCCTCCAGGTTCCACAAGAGCCTCTGAGGGCCCTGGCCCCGCAGAGCACAAACCCCGGGTCCCCAGGGGGCTGCACCCACCTGCACCGCGATGTTCTGCGACGGCCGGGCCGGGGCCGCCTCCTCGTCGGGCTCCTCGGCCGCCGCTCCGCTCTGCCCCGCGGCCTCCGCGCCGCCGGCCCCGGGCTCC
>VZRH01004970.1:669589-709601 GCA_013397555.1 Urocynchramus pylzowi | reverse complement strand
GTGTTTAAATATATATACACCAGAAGCTGCTCTCCATTTCCTTTTCTAGTTTTTACAGAAAGACAAAATTCAAGGCAAATCAGGTTGTGTGTGGAAAGACAGGCACAAATGTGCATGTGTTTGTGTATATCTGTATATATATATATATGTATGTACGTGTGCCTATGTGTGCAGATAGATTTCTGTGTATATGTACTCTGCACTTACACACATTTTATGTGCCTGTATACATTTCCATGTTTCCCAGTGGTCTGACTGATTGTAAGAAAAAGAGGATTACCATGAGAGTTCCCTGTGCGCTCCCATTGGGTTCATTTTCCCTTGGACTAGCCAAGTCCCTGTGGATGGTAATGAGATAGAAAAGCTCTGTATCTGGAATAGTTTTGCCAGCATTGTCTGGAGCTTAATCCTCTCCTCCATTCAGATGCACAAGGTGGGGAGCTAGAAGTAGAGCTGCCCTAACTGCCCTTGCTGGGAGGTTTTGGCTCCTTTTTTAGGGGGAGAAGGATAACCCCCATCTGTCTGGCTCCCCAAATATGGGGAGAAACTGCTGGAAAGGGGTGAGTGGCTCATCTTTGAAGACACAGTTGATAAAGTGAGAGATTGGGTTGCCCCACCCATGATGGAGGCTAAAGGCACAAGTTTAACTGCAAACTGGAGGTTCATCCATATGGTTTTGGTCGTTATTTCTTAGAATTAAGTGATTGCAATACAGGGTCTTTTGTTTAATTTTTGTATTGTGGTGAGTTAGTACAGCCAAGGTTATTCAAGCTCAGTGCTGATTTTCATTAAAATCAAAGGGAATGAAGGGTTAATACCTCATCTTTGGAGTTTGGAATGACATTTGAGCATGAAAAGCAAGTTTCATTTAAATGTGAACCTTTTCAAATTATATTTTCTGTGAACTGGTGCCAACTCGATTACAGAAACTGCTTTGTACTGATCTGGTTAGTAAGCTGCCTGTTTGTTTTAAATCTAATACAAATGCTTAAAATTAGTGACATGCATATATTGCATATATTCATTGGCTTTAAGTATTGGAGATTCTGTCATTCTTAAATAGTCTGTCCTGGGAGATATTGTTAAGAAATTAAAAATGACCTTTACATAAGAATTCTTTAGAAGGGTTAAACACAGAATATGCCAAACTGAATTAATTTTTTAATAAGCTGAAGGATTTTACTGTTGGGTCCTACAAAGGACTAAACTTTATTTAGACTCTCCCCTTTATATCTCTAGAGTAATGGGAAATAGCTGAATTTGTAATGAGCATTAAAGCCAGCATAAAAATTCTATGAAATATCTGTTCCCCTGCGTAAGGATCAGTGATTCTGCGACTTGCTGATTTCCAGTTTAGTAAGTTGTGCATTTCTCATGATGTTCATCACCATGGCCATGGGTTATGTTCAGAGAGAGAGACTGGCAGTGGAGCAGCTTCCTGGCCTTTTGATGTGATAAGAGGTCACCTAGCAATGCCATGCCAGGTGGAACATCTGTGTGTTCCCCACGGAAAAAAGTGACCTCGCTGCACTGTCTTGTCAGAAAACAAAAAGGCTGAGGGTATCATCCTGCATGCAAGTTAAAAAAAAAGGCTTTTTTTTTTAAAAAAAAAAGAAGTCATAGGAACTTCAGTCTTGCTTTTGAAGCCTTTTTAGAAGAGGCAAAAAAATAGTTTTAATAATATAAATAATTAAAAAACACTTTGGTGTGTCTCAGTAACAATTACATCAAGAACCTATAATTAAGTCAGGATTACTTATTTTATGCTCTTCCAGTGTATATGGAACATTTGAATATTTGAGCTTTGAAAAGCCATGGGTCCTGAAAATCTTCTGTTTCACTGTTTGGAGCTGACACGATTCAGTGAGAATTTTCCTCAAGGAAACTGTATATGGTTTTATCTCACAAGTTCCCTGAATAGTAAATTGTTTTTCCTGAAAAAATCTAATTGTTGAAAATGCGTGATATGAGGATAGTCTTTGAGTAATCATTGCCTAGATATGATGGAAAAGAGTGCATGCAGACATCATGTAGTCCTTATTTCAGCCTCCCATTTCATTGATTGTACCAGTAAATGGGTATAGAAATAGCTTTTCTTGAACTTTGTCAGACAAATGCAAATATGGCACAAAATCTTTTCTTCAAAGAGTTAGGTTCATACTTTTGTGAACTGCTTAACTCCAATTTCCTTGTTCAGTATTTCTTTGCTAGAAATAAAGTGGATTCCATCAACAAGCTAAGATATAAATCTTGAATGACTGAGAGCTTTGGGAACTGGTTGGACTGATGGATTGAATGTCAACTGTGTATGCAAAGTTGACAGAATCTGTCAATCTTCAGGAAAGCTTTGAGGTGGGCGCGTGTTTATGTACCTGTGTATATAAGGTGACTGTGCTGGGACAGTCCTTAGCTTTAGTGACATTATTTCAATCATTAATCTGACCCCTCATTCTGATGAAGCCTGCCAGGGAATAGCTGCATGTCCCTTTTAAAAAAGAGCTGGAGTACTTTAAAGACCTTGAGAGCCACTCTTCCCATGCAGAAATTGTTTTCTTTTGTAAAGTTGTGACTTGGGTGTGCCTTCTCAAACTTCAATGCCCATTGCCCAAATCTTCATTTTCTTTACACCTTTTTGACTTAATTTGACTGCACTGGTGCAGATAAGCACTTCTGACTTTCCCCTTTGCCAGCTGAGTTTCGAGGTTTATAACTTTCATACTTGATCAAAACACTTTGTTGCCTCCTTGCCTACTTTAACTCCTTTTGTCTCTCTTTAATCCTCAGCTGTGCTATCTGAGCTGAGCCAGCCAAGCTCTCCTTATCCTTGCCTTTCTGATTACTTGTTGCTATTTGAGTTCATCTAGTAAAGGATTATATTATGTTGGAATGATGGATAGTTGTAGGCTGGTGAGAAGCAGGTAGATATTTGTTACTGCTTTCACAGCTAGCATCCAAGGACAGCCTACTGCAAGCTTCACTGGAGCCACTGCAAGGGCTTCTCTGAGAACTGATGAAGGACTTGCCTCCTTCCAAAAGGAGAACATTTGTAGGGAAACCTCCTCTTTTCCCAAATAAAATTAAAAGTCTTAAAATCTGCAAATAAATAGATTTTATATTGTTAGCATTATCTTTTTTTCTCCAGGTTTATTTTGTAGTAGCATCTCTGTAATTGTGGTTTATCACTCCCAAGAGGATTACTTAATTCTTTGCAGCTTTTAACATTTAATTTCTTACACAAAAGAGATGCTGAATGCATTGTCTTTTCTGTGTTCTGTTATTTAACTTTATGAATAAGTCAAAAGGTATAATGATCATCTGTGGTAACCTAGAACAGAAGAGTTCTCAGAAAAAGAAATAGAATTTTTTTTTTCCATTGTTAACTGTTCATAATATATTAATAACAATCCTCACATGCACCAGTGTCCTTAAACTTCAGGTTTGCAGGTATTTATAATTCCAGAATACATCAAAGGATTATCAGACTGCAGTTTAATATCTGAACATTAGCACAAGGACAGAACACTTGCGGATTCTAGAGGAAAAGCCTGATCCATTCACTATGTCTCAATTCAAAAGCTTACACTATTCCACAGGTACTGGATAGTTTCCCACAGCTAGTAGACAGCAAACCCAGGCAGAACTCCATAAACATTGATCATTTATTTCATTGCAAAGCTCACTTCTTTAGTTTAAATTGCAGATGAGATTGATTTGAACCAACCCGACAAAGTTTGCAGTGAAGCAAATTAAGCACTTTCATCTCTACAGCTTTAAAGCTCTTCTGTGAAAAGTGGTTAGGGGGGAAGGAATAGCTCCTCTGGAATTGGTCCAGTTCAATAAAATGGTTGAATCTAAACTGTCCCACAGGAGGGGAGCAAGATCCCTCTTCCAGGGGATGAGTTAATTTGTGGGCCCTTACACTTCGGTGTCAGCTCCATCATTTTAGACCTGCCTCCAAAAATCTGAGACATGTACTGGAGCAGAAAGTAAATCAAAATGCTGTTGTATATAGTTTCCAAAAGGGATTATTTTTATATTTAAATTTTCATTCTGAAGGTACATTTTAAAAATCATTAAGAATACTAATATTTTCCAAGAATTTCAGTTGCCTTTAGTTGTTTATATTGTATCTGGGAGCCTGTACCTAAATGCTTTTTTTATTTAGCCCGGAAAATTTATAACTGGTTGCCTTCTAACACTAAACATCTCACTTGCTAAAGACAAAAGCAAAACTCTTAATGAATTTGCTGAACACCACCACCTTTTAGGCTCTATGGAAACAATGAGGTCTATTAGGAAAAGATTTTTGTACAACTTTTTAACCACTTTAAGAAATATTGAAAGAAAACAATCAGATTCTAAATTAGAACAAATATTTAAAACAAGGTTTCTAAGTGGATTTCACTGTGGCTCTGTTACACAAAGCATCTAAAAATTTAAAGCTAAGGTTTAGAATTCTTAAAGGAATAAATTAACAGTACAAAACATCTTACATGAAGGATATCAAACACTTAAAAATATTACTAACAGGTAAATCAGAGAACTGGCTGTTCTCTAACTAGTCTGTTGGTATTCTCAAAGGAGGCAATCATTATATAATTATTTTCTTGAGGCAGACAGCATCATCAACCACTTTTTTATGAATTTTATGACATGCTAATTTCCCATCTGTCCCAAGTAATACAGACTCTACAATTTAGTTCATCCACCATAGCTTAACAGCAAAATTGCAAGAAATAAATGTCTGTTCAGTCCTTCTGAAGGTTGGGCTCAGATGAGAATGATCATGTTGTTTGGATTGGAGGGTGCATTCCCTCTCAAACCTGTCTCTAACATTTGTTATTAATGCCTTCATTTTGACAATCACCAGGAAAAACCACTTTCTTGCTCTGGAAATACAGGCCCAGACGCTCACAGGATTTGTAGTGCTTATCCCCAGCAACTTCAACAGGTGCAAACAGATGGCTGACATTTCTGTAAGGCCATAAAATGCAGAATACTACTGTCCTGCTATGCCTAACTGGAATCAATTAAGTATCAGGCAGGATATCAGGCTATGAATCACAAGTCATTTGTTTCCTGTAAATTGCATAGTTTGTTAGGTTTTTTTTAATGCTTCATTTCATGGAAGCCCCAGGGATGGCAGGAAAAGCAGCAAAAGAGAGAGATAAGTATGTACTTGAAGCAGTTAAATTGGAAAGTGATATTCCCCGTTAAAATCTCTTGAGAATAAAGCTGGTTTTGGAGGTTATTGCCATATTCCATCTCTGATTTCATGTTCCTTCTTGTTTGATCTCCTGAATGCCTTCCTAAAATATGCTGGGTCAATTACTTATGCTGTGCTTATATGGCTAAACCTGAACCAAAACAAATAACTGTAACCTTTCTTGAAATTATTTTTCTGAGCTTGATCCTTTCACTAATGCTCTAAAAACAGCTGTATCAGAACAACTAATAGATGGAGAAATCCACAGCACAAGGGGCTTGAAGTCATGTTTCAGAGCTTTTTAGCTAGCTTTAGAAACTCATGGTCTAATTCTTAGACAGAACAAAATTGCTGTGAACAGAGGTAACTGTGGGGAAAAAGGACAAAGGGTGTAAAAAACTTCAGATGTGAAATACAAAATTAAAACAAAGAGGGGAGTTTTATTGTGAATCTAAAAAAAACTTCACTTTTTTTTTTCCTGATTCCTATTTGTATAGTGAAATGTAAGAGGAAGATAAAATATAACAACAGAAACTTTATTTCACTTCATGCTCCTGTTTTATGTTTTCAGCTTTCTCTGAATTAATCAGAGACCTTTGCTAATTACTGCCACAAAGGTGAATAAATGGCAAGGGAAATAAGCAAGAGTTGTTTATAGGGTGAGTGTGGTGACATTATCTTTAAAGTATAAGTTGATGTGACAATGTTTTAAATATGAGCTGGCAACTGCTAGTAAGTTTGCACTGCCTTTTTTTATCTTTTTATTTGTGAGAATGCTGTGAATAGAGATTAACTTCCTTTACGTAAATTTACTGTTTCAGTGCCTTCAAACTGGAGATGTCATCAATGTTTGGAAAAGTTGTTCATTATTCCAGGACTTTCTCTTGATTTGTTTGTCACGTGATTCACTCTTCCAGTATGGAAGAATGGGGAACCAGTGAAGACTTTTTTTCATGTTACCTGAGCAAGGAGGATTTCACAGTCTGGGACATTCAGGGTAAAATGTTCATATTCAAAGACTACTGTACACTTTCACATATCTTATTCCTTCATATAAACATTACAGTTTTGAGGTTATTTGTTAAATTTCATTGGTTTTCCCTAACTGCCATGGCTACTCAAGTGAGGAATGTTTAAAATTTTTATATTCAACAGAGAAAATGTTAAGAAAGAGCAAAAAGTAGATTTGTTCAAAAATCTTTTGGTGTTGATGCAAAGGGAAAAATAATTTATTTTTGTAACCAAGATATGTTTGCTTTTCCATTATTTCTTTACAAAAAAAATAAAATATGAAAAATAAAAGTGAGTCTGTACAAGCAAGTAGTTCAAGTCAGTATTCACAGAGAAAAAATAATGTTTTATGGTGTATGTGATGTCAATTAAAACCAAGGAATCTTTACATGTTCCCAAGCAGAAACACCACATATGGTTTCAGTATATAGCCTCTATGCTGTTAAAAAAATAATCCAACTTTTTCCTATCATCTTTTTTTAGGAGAAGTAAACTGTTGAAGATACATTTGTCAAAGCTTGATCTGATGTTGGAAGCACACACTGAAAACATAAAATAAGTTGCAAGGAATGCATGTAAAGACTGATAGTCTGCCTGTCATGAATGCTTTGAAATATGTATTTCCATTTAGTTTCTTCAAAATTAGAAAAAGCACTTAAAATGAATTTCTTGTTACTAGGTGGGCAGCTTTTGCAATGGAATTTGGAAGCAATTTATGTGATGGAACTGGCAAGATAAACACCTGAGATGACATGGAGACACTGGGGAGCTTTGAAGGAAAGTTATATAAATGTGAAGTAAAAATGAAAGAGGGGAAATTGAAATGAAGATAAAAAGGTTTTAAATACCTGAGGGCAAGGTGAACGGAAAGCAAAGGCCTCAGATTCTCTGCTGTATGTTCTAGGGCCCAAGTAATATGATCAGAGTGATTTCTCTTTTCTAAAACCAAAAGAAAATGTCAATGTAAATTTTTTTCTGGCAGAGGAAACATGCTTGAAGTTTTCTCAATCACTCATTTGCAAATGGCAGTGCTCAAATAGTTACAAAATTTAATAGGACAGGGTGTCTTATTTCTGAGTTCCTCTAGAGAAGAGTCATATTCTGCAGAGAAAATGATTTTTTATCTTTCACCTGGTGGATCTATCTTTTAACTCTCTTTAAAAGACCATGGGAGACTCATGGAAAGCATTAATGTAATGTTGCCAAGCATGTGCCTTTTGTTCTCTTTCCTTCTGCCACTGGGGTTTTGGGTTGCTGCTCCTCCTGTGCAATTTCAGTTTGCCTCTTTGCTCTGTTAAGGCTGCTGTCATTGGTACACCACATTCCTCGGATATTTGCTGCACATTTTACTGGCAACAGCATGAATAGAAATATAATTCTGACATTAATTAGCCGAGAACGGGTGCATCGCTGGAGAAGCAAAGGAATATATTTCCAGAAAATCATTCAATTTAAATTGTTTTTAAGGTTCTGTCCTGACTCTGAATTTAAACACTGAAAAAGAAAAGGGAGGTGGGACATCTTAACAAGGTGAGAAAGCCACAACTGAAAAAAGATTGGGTAAAATGGCTGTGCAGTAGCCTGGTTGGAACAGCAGACTGGAGGGGGTTTGCTGGGGGTCATTTTCTCACTTTGGCAGCACACTCACTGCACTCTAGAGGTACCAGCAGAGGCAGAAACCTACTAAAGCAACTCTGCTATGAATGACTCCACAGCAAGCTATCATGAGATAGTGATCAAATTGTGACAAAAAGCACAGTGATGTGGTTATTTATAGTCTTATTTCACAAGAGGAAGTGAAGATATTTATGAATGATTACTTAGTCAAATTCTCTGGTTCTCACAGAAGGCTTCTAATTTCTCATGACTTGCCATAAAGTAGGGATGAAGAAAACCCAAGAAATTAAAGGATACCACATCCCTTCAGAGTGAGGGAAAGGCAGTAAGCTGAAAATAGAACTGTATTGTCCACGGGGAGCATGCTGCCTGTCTCTCTTGAGAGTGGAGGTGGCTCTCATGGGCATCCTGGTTCTTTGGGAGTCAGCTTGACCATGGGCTGGACATTTGTCCAAGTACTACATTGATTTAGATTACTGAATGCTTGATACTTGTGGTCTCAAAAATAGAGTTGCAGAAACCCTGATATAAACCTACCGAAAGAGCAATACATTTCTGATGTGAATAACTGGTTTCAATTCTGTTGATACTATAGGAAAAGGAAGATCTAAATGCAACTTGGGAGATAGTGAAAATTGACACGTACAGTTAACCAGGGGGACCTTCAAACCGTTGCTGAGATGCAAAGAGTTGATTTATTTCATTCCCTCACTAATAACCCCAACCCAAAACTTAACTAGCCGAGTGAGTGCAACAGATTGGCTGAATAGAGAAATTAGAAGACAACAACAGAGACTGAAAAAAGATGTTTGATGTCACTGATGCTGAACAAAAGGCTGAGATCCTGACATGCAGAAAAGCAAGTGTCAGAGAGATGAAAGAATTTGGTGAAGCACATGAAAATAAAAAAAAATTCTGCTAGAAGGTATTTGTTCAAAATATAGTAGAGAACTATCTCCAGTAAACTTAAAGCATATCCACCCAAAATTAAAAGCTAAAAGCACAGAAAGGCAGCAAGTCCAAGTAAGGTACTAATGATATTTCTTAAGTGAGGGAAAAGGTTGTTTCTGACTCTATTGAAATTTGGCAATGGACACTTGATTTAAATGTACAGCCCAAGAAAAAATTCTTTTACTTGACATGTTCTGAACTGAACAGCTGAACAGCACAAATCTTTGATTTTACCTCTTCCAGGGAACCTTAGTATGCTACACATTATTAAAATATGAAAAGAAATTAAGATAAGAATATATGTAAGAAAATAGAAGAACTTTAGTAAGAAGTCAAGCTAGTTTATATTCAGTTTAGCTTTAGCTGTACAAGTGGAAAAAACAGTGAGAAGAATAATGTTAGATCTAGGAACCAAGGTCATCATGGGCTGAAATCAGAGAGATATAGGAACCAGAAGCAATTCAGAGCTGTATTAGCTACCTTAGATAGAATAAAACAGCCTTAATTAAAAGTAACTACATTTACTTTGGGTTTATATTAGTAATATATACTAATATATTAATATGTGTGCTAATATATGCTAATATGCTATAATTCAAATAGCAGCTCGTTCATCTTGCTATCTTCAGCTAAATCTCATCCTTCTTTTAATTAATTTTTGTCACATGCTATAGTATCAAACACTTATAGTACCCAAATCTTTGACAGTTTCTGTGTTCTGTTAATGTAGAATTTCTGCATTCTCATGTTTCTTTGTGGTTTTAGCTTTTTTTTTTTTTTTTAAATGGATGTTCAGCTTTCAGGCTGCAGTATCACAATCTTCAGTTCTCTTTCTGAACATTGTCAGTACTGCTGAGATTCTTCAATGCCTTGATAGATTTGCTTGGGATACCCATCACTGGACTTGCAATCCAGTTCTCTCAGAATTGTTGGCTTGAGATTTTCCCATTCTTTTACCTCAGTACATACAGCTACTTAGATTATAATTCTTTTTATCATGGGAATTTCCATTTCCATAACTTTGTTTCCCATGTCTCTCATGCTCTCTTTCCTAGCTCAGTTGTGCACAAGGCAAACTGAGGGAATGTATTAATTCCTTTTAAAAGTAGATAAATCCCTCTGCACAGATCCTGACAGTGGAAGGTCCACTTTTTTATGTTATCTCTCTTTGCCTCTTACACCCTTTCACACCATTAGCCTTCAGTATATTCTGCACCATCACTTTGTGCTTTAATTCTTCTGTTCAGAGCACACAGTTCAATACTCCACTTCATTAAAACTTATCCTCCACCATATCTCTGGCAATGCAACTCTGTTACTTTCAGCCTGATGCATTTCAGCATTAATTCTGTTTCATCATTTTGCTCTCTAGATACCTGGAATTTCTATACAAACATTACTAACTTGTTTATATTTTGACAGTTTTTCTCTCTCTGTTTCATAAAGAATGTGCTTTCTAACTTTCAGTGATGACATACATGCCATTTTTTACAGCAAAGGAAAAAAACAGGAATTTGGGGGGACATAGCTTTGTCAGTGTGAAAAACAGACTCCAGCTTCTCCAGCCCACAGTTATGTTGATTTCTTCTATCAAGCTCTTCAGAGAAGGTGATTTGACTTTCTGTATGATTCCTGCTAAGACATTTTTGACAAACTTTTTCTTCCCTTCTCTGTAAGAAGAATTATCCAATGTTTCTGTTAGTGTTCATTTTCAAATTATAGACTTCATTTTGATTCAATCTGTGCCAAACTATGTTTATTTGGCATTAAACAGTACTTTGTTCTTTGGTAGTATGTTCTGCTTGAGCTAGTCAACTTGCTATACAAATATTAAGTTTCCCAAAGGTCCTTTTGATAGCAAAAGGTAATTATTTAGGTTAGTACATGGGTTAAAGCAGACACACAGAGAAGCCACAGAAGAACTGCTTCTAAAGCTTAGTCCTCTGATTTAGCTGTCAGAAGTTATTTGGTCTCTGGTTTAATTTGGCATAGCTGGGTTTATGTTCCTCCAGACCAGAGCAGTGTCAGTGCTTGGGTTACCTGCTGAGGTGGATTTCATATGAAAGGATTTATGAGTAAATTGTTCCAGTAGGGTTTGTTAAAAGCTTTCTCTTAGGATCAGATTTATTCACTATTTATATTTAAGCACTACTGTCTTGATTAGGTGGTTTTGTTCCTATTCCTAGGAAGCAGTACCAGAACCTGGAGGTTTCCAGGGTCTCTGGATGTACAGATTTGAGTTGTAAATACTTAAAGGAAAAATCTTCACCTCAGAGTTAGAATCTAGAAACCAATCTAAAAACCGAGGAAGATGATACAGAAAACATATGGAATTCTGTATATAATATCAAATGAGCTAGTTGTCTGCTGCATGTAATATTTTCGTTCTCCCTGTCACCACAGAAGGCTCTGCTCCTCTGAAGTTGCAGATAAAAATACAAGGAAACCTTCCTGAGTCCATAGCCCGGTTCTTGAGTGTCTTCTCATGATGAAAAGCTTTTACTTCTTGAATGCTTAAGTTATCCAACTGGAAATCCATAAAGCCAAAATAATGCATTGCAGACATTCATTGCAGATTAATGTGTGTATTTTTCTTTTAACTGGTTGTTTTTTTTTTTTTTCATGTAAAGGTGATAAAGTCAATATAGTAAAAATATACCTGTGATGACATACCCAGGAATGAAATGAAGAGAAATTAAAAACAAAAATAAAAATTCTACAATGCTACAGGTAGAACACATTGGAGATTATGCTAGGACTTTCAATATGCTTCCCCTCTAAGAATGAGGGGAAAATGTCAGTAGGTTTTTTTTTTAAAGATAGATTTTGGTCTGTGAAAAATTCAGATGAGAGCACCTAGTGAACTTTATTACCTTCAGACTTATGCAGATGGTGAGTGGGTTTAATTCAGAGTGAAGACTTACATACTAAAAGTTCTCAAACATCCTGGTTTTGGCACTCAGGAGGTTTTTTAGGATATGGCCCTTATGGCAGGATTATAAAATTCTTTTTCATGTTGCATCACAAACTCTTGCACCAGGCTTTCACCTCTTTCCTGCTTTGTACATAATGTGAGAAATTTCACTCATTCAGTGATATTTTGCAGAGATTTCCTGTTTACCTACCACCATTTGTGCTCTTAATGAATTCAGATCAAATACTTTGAAGTGAGGTGCTGCTCACTGTGAGTAGGAGCACCACAAAATGGTTCATATGGTGCATAAGTCATCAGAATATTTTGAAAAATGATGCAAGTAGAGCCACAGTATGTTAAAAAAAAATATTTTGCATCTCTGAATTCTTTTCCTTATTAAGGAGTTACCCTTTACCTTTCTATGAATTTTTGTTTTGCTCTCAGGATTTTTTTTTTTCTCTGTTCTAGTCCAGTTGTTTGGGAAAAAACTCCATAAAGGTTTTTCTAAAGAAAAATAATTAGTAAGAAATGCATTAGAAGATTACATATGAGATACAAAAAGATATTTTCTAACCATGTTTACATTTCCCGTGTCTGCAGAGGGTGTCACCCACATCTGATTAAGGAGGTTTGTTTGTCTCACAGCTTGTCTTGGGTACTATACTGACTTCAGTTTGTAATCACTCTGTAGTTAGTGGATGATCTATTCTGTTGATAATCAGTGGAGAAAGAAGGTGACATACTGAGACTTAGTTTCCCTTTATATTTTTCTTTTAGCTGATGATGGATTTATTACCAATTGATCAGATCAAGATCAATTTATTATCTAGTCTTTTGGTAAGACTAAAGTAGCAAAATAGATGTCTATTCATTACTGTGTTTTTAATACCTCTTCAGAATCTCTGTAATGTAATCCAGTGTTAACCGAGTTTAGTGGTATATTTCTTTAGACATCTATTTATTTGTTTCACCCAGCATTATTGATCTCAGTACTTCCATTTTATGGGTGTTGATAGACAGATACAAAAGAAATTTGTCATTTCAGCTTGTAGATGGAATCAGTGTTGATCATCCAGAAGTTCCATAATATCCATAATACAATCACAGTCCCATAAAGCAAAGTATGGGTTCCTTCAGTGTCACACAATTTGGATGCATTTGGATATAAATGTACTTGCTCATCTTGAATTATAAAAATAATATATACTGTGAAATCTTAAGCTGATAGTCTGTGAACCTGAAAAAAAAAGGGAGGCTTTTTTTTTTACATATGGTCTATTTCTGCTGTTTGGACTGTTTTCCAGATAACCATCTGTAACAGAGAAAGCATGGCAAGCAAACTGATTTCTCATACTTGGTTGCCAAGATTCATTAATATCTGCTTAGCATGGCACATTGCCTAATCAGAGGCTGGTTGGACTCTCCGTCGCAGGTTTCAAACAATAATGTGTTTAGAGCCTGCCTTTGGGCAGGTCTTTTGGCATCAATCTAAGAAATTTCTGCACATGGTTAAACTTTGTGTAGAGCTGTATCTAGTAAAAAGAAAGAGAAAGAAAGAAAGAGACAGAGGAAGGCAGGAAGGCAGGAAGGAAGAGAGAGAAAGAGGAAAGAAGGAAAGAAGGAAAGAAGGAAAGAAGGAAAGAAAGAAAGAAAAGAAAGAAAAGAAAGAAAGAAAAGAAAGAAAAGAAAGAAAGAAAGAAAGAAAGAAAGAAAGAAAGAAAGAAAGAAAGAAAGAAAGAAAGAAAGAAAGAAAGAAAGAAAGAAAGAAAGAAAGAAAGAAAAAGAAAAAGAAAAAGAAAAAGAAAAAGAAAAAGAAAAAGAAAAAGAAAAAGAAAAAGAAAAAGAAAAAGAAAAAGAAAAAGAAAAAGAAAAAGAAAAAGAAAAAGAAAAAGAGATTAAAACAAGGAAGCAGGTGAGGAAAAGAGGAAAGACTAACAAGACAGTGTAGGAGAACACAAAGCCAGTTCTTACTGCCAGAAAAAGTACAGTGCCTCTGGGCAGTGAAAATCTAGGAAGATTGTTTGGGCTAGAATATAGAAGTGTGAGTAAAAGGTGGTAATAAGCATAGCACAGAGAAACCAAAATCAATCACCTGAAATTAAGGCACGTGTTACCCAGTAAACTTAGTAAGTAAATAAGGTACTCCAGATGCTTGATCCAAGCTTTGCTAAAATCAGTGTGAAGGTTTTTAAGCAGGCTTCAATTTCCACAGTACCTGCTATACAAAAGGAATCCATCTATGTATAGCTGTATCTGAGTCAGGAGAACAAACTCACAACAACATGAGGAAAATCTGAGAGATCTAGAAAAGACCAAAAATATGAATAATAGCAAAGCTTTAATCTAAAAAAAAAGTTTTATTAACTTAATTAATCATCTTTATTGACTTTATTAACTAAATAAATATACTGATCAATATGTAATTGTATGCAATTATACTTATATAATGCTTTACCTATTTTTTTACTTAGATTGTGGCTCAATTTAATTAATCTCCCCGCCAGTTGTCTACATGTAGAGATCTTCTTAAGATTGACTGAAATTGTTATGTCCTCTGTGAGACATATTTGATGATAATTACTATTTCTGTCATTATTTTTACAACATACATAAGTAATTCCTATTGCATAAAAGCAAATAAAAAGTTTTGTAAGTAGCACTATTTCAGTACTATGATGGAAAAATCTTGATGTGCATTCTTTCAATTAAAGTGATTATTTTGTTTCAATAAAGGGGCAACAGAAAATATAGAATGAAGGTTGAATGGGAGAAAGATCAGAAAATTAACACACTAAAACCTCAACCCTGCATTCTGAAGATGTAAAATCCAAATGCAGAAAATGCTATAGTTTGACAGACTTTCTGTAATGTCTTATATTGTATATTATTATGTGCTCTGTCTTATTTTTTCTTAATTTACCACAAACAGCTTTCAGAACACATGCAAGAACTCACGTATTTTCATTTAAGGGGGCTGATTCTTTGTGATTGTGCTGCAATGAGTCCTATGTTGTTTTTCCCTGGCTTGTGCAAGAATCAGTATTAATAATGTGCAGTGGATTATCAAAAAGGGAAGGAGGCAGTAAGCCATCTCAACTTTCCAAGATGACTGAGTGTTTCAGAGAGACCCAAGCTTTTATCATTCTTGAAATTTCACAACAGCAAGAATAACAACAGCAAAGACACAAAACTCCTCACCCAATCAACAAAATAAGGTCTGCTTTTTCATCTTAGGGGCTTCAAAGCACCACCTTAACCAACTTTTACCATCACTGAAGCAATTAAAAATTGCTTTCTGTCAATATTTGATGGTGTAACTCCTTTTGATCGCTGCTCAAGTGCAGATGATTCTCTGACCTTCAACATCCATTCCTTTCATATCCTTTCCAGTGCTTAAGAACATTCCTGTACTTAGCCTGTCCTACCACTTAAAACTATACTTCACTTGTAGTAAACAATGATGAAAAATCACTAAAGCAATCTTTTGTTCACTGCAGTGACATTTCCTCCAATTAAATTTTCATCTCTGAAGGTATTTGGGCCTCTCTAGTCCATCTGGGATATGTTTGCCCTCAGCATTGCCGCAGGCCAAATGTATTTTTGTTGATACGCCGAACAGCATGCTGTCCTCAGTGACTGTGGGTATTCCCCACTGGTGGTTTATTCAGAAGATTATTTCACCAGTTTCAAAGTACTTTTTTCTGAAATCTTTTTTTTTGCCTTTGAAGAGGCAGTGAGTGCTGAGTGCCCCCCCGATGCTCTCCTCTATGGATCCGTGTTCATTTCGAGACGTTTTTCCAACAGGCTGTATGCAGTGATATGATGTGATAGAGGGGACTGTGCTCCCACAGAGGCCAGGAGTCTCTTGAGGGATCTGCTTTTCACAACATTTTTCTGTACTTTGAGCATCAGCCTCAATTAAACTGATTAGGGGTGACTGATTTAGGAAGGAAATCCTGTCTCATGATACAAAGAACAACAAAACAGTGAGTGCAGCAAGAGGCTTTGCAGGCCTCATTTTATGACTCCATGGTAGGACATGTCTGGCAGTGCAAACTGGTTTGCATCTCTTTTTACAATTCCTGTGTCACCTCTCCCAGCACGTCTCAGCAGGCAAACTGCAAAAGGTCATTTTTGCACACATGCACAAACTGCTACAGTGAAAGATATAGTTTATTGACTTAAAAAGAGAAAGGCATGGATCACTGCAAAATTTAATGGAAGTGTTTTCTCATTTCCTTTTGGATAATAGAGGCCAATGGGATGAGTATTTCCATACTGGCAATGCATCATAGATAGTTTTCTAATTCTTTTGAGATAATAGAGTCTCATTCTAAAGAGAAGACTGCATGAGTTCTTTTAGTGTAATTGTTGATTTGACAGTACTACAGGTCTGATATGATTTAGGAATATAATATTTTAGCAAAAAGTTGAGGTTTCATTTTCAAGGGAAACCGATTATTCAGTAATTAACATTCTGAAACAATTTTATCATACTGAGAGACCTGGGCAAAGGTAGCAACCTTCATTACCAGAAACTATCACTTTTGTAAATTACTCCTCAAACTTTTTAAAAATCTTCACATTCTTCTTCACATTCTCTTTTTTTCCCCCCTCAACTTTTACACTGAAATAAATGCAAGGGCAACTTGCTGAAAGAAAGGAAAGGACATGAAGAAAATAGGAACAAGCCACCTGTGGATTATTGACATTTCTGTGGTTAAAATTCCATAACTCCAAATAAAATCATGTTGTTTGGAAAGCAAAATTATGGCTTTCACAGTTGCATAGTTGGATTTTTGCTTGCTTTTTGAGTAAAAACCTGTAACTTGTAAGGAGTTACTTTATTAACTAGGTTAAAAATATTGGGATGTCTCAGTGGCAGCGATAGGTAAAGGGACAGTGAATGGTGTGGCTGTACCCATTGGATTGCATCTATTTTACTGTTTCTCACCCAAAGGAGGTGTACTGTCATTTCCACTCTGCAAACAGAGTGAAAAACTGGGATGTAGACATGCCAAATTGGAACAATGGTTGTGTCTTATGCTGACTTTGTACAGGAGCAAATGAAACAAAAAAAAAAACAAACCAAAAAAAACCAAACCAAAACAAAAAAAAAACCAACAAAAAAACACCAAAAAAAAGAAACTAGAAAGTGGGACCTGTACTTCTGGTTTCAGTCTTTGCTTTTGTATTACAAAGCTCAATTCTTTATTATAGCTGTATAAATGCAGAATTCCTTTTAGGATATCATTTGTATTAATCTAGATTGACCTCAAAATGAATTCCAAATCTGGCAATGGCAGACAAACCTCCTTCCTGACTTACCACACATATGCCAAAATGTTTGAAGAGCTAGGGATATTTGGGATAAGAAAAATAACTTACTTCCAAGGGAATGCTGTGAAATTACTGCAATGACTGCCTTGGTAGTTTTGCATAAATACTCTTAAGGGTTGAAATACCACCTCAGTAAGTTCTGAGAAGCTGTATGTTATCTGTCAGGCTCTTCCAAAATTTTACATGAATCTCTGATTATACTTTCTAATCTCTGAAATTCTCAGTTATGCAAGAGGCAGTGAAATTACATTGTAAAATAGGCACAGATATTTACTGGTACTGGAAATTTTTCCTTTTGAGTGTTTTGTATAGTTCAAGGTATCAGGCTAAACAAGAAACATATTTATTACTTCAATTGCTCATTTTCTTCTTAAAATTGCATTAGGATAGATTTTCATTCCACACTTGGTGACCACTGTTTTACCAACCCTAAATGACATAAGTTACTCATGAATGTCAGATCTGCAGGGAAATGGGTCTGAGACCCTTTTTTGCTTCCAAGTGAAGAGGACAGAAGTTTTTCTTCAGCACACACAAAAATGGACACAACACAGTTCTAGTGTTGAGCATAAAAGGAGCAGATGCAAGAGCAGTATAAACTTATGAACTTCCCTGAACTTAAAGAGCAGCAGTAGCTGTATCTCACAAGTAAAAACTGTCAGGACTGTTAGGTTTAATATTTTATCTGGGGAGTTCAACCTACCTTTTAGGTATCAAGGGAGGTGTCTGTACTGACAAGAAGAATGCTTCAATTCCCTAGCTGGAGTCCAAACTCCTGTCTCTTTGTTTATAAAATAAGTAAATTTACATATAAGAAAAAAAAAAAAAAAGCTCTTAATATCTTTCTAGCAGTAATTTTTTGACATGCAATCTCATTTTGAGGTAAAATATTTGTTGATATGAAAAATAATGGCAGACCCAAAGAGACTTGCATAAAAAGCAAAGAATAACTATTTTATGACTGTTTTAAACTAAATGATTAATTTCACCACCTTTTAAATTGGACTCTCCTAATAATGTTGCCGATTTGTTTTCTTAGGAAAACCTTGAGGAAATCCAGGCACCTGAGGAATCTACATAGGAAGATACCTAGAAACTTGTTAAAAAGGAGTGAGAGAAAGGCCTTTTTAACTGTCTCAATGTAGCCCAGGTAGAAATGCACCTGGCACTGGATGCAGACAACAGCTGTCTCACCAGCATCCATAATCTGTACTGGTGGCTTCCTGGCTGTACCTGTGTGCCCTGAATGCAAAAAGCATCTGTTTCACATTTATTCATTTACTCAGATGGCATTATCTACATTACTTGCTACCTTTGGACACAAGACTCTCATTTATAATTCATAGTACACAGATGCTTACAGAGAGTAGAAGCTTTGGCTACACTACCTGTCACTCTTAGTATATTTTGTATTCATGGTGGGTAAATATACAAGTATAAAGCTGCCATATTGTGTATGACTATCTATAATGCATTAGCAAACAGTTGTTTGATCATTTATACTGTCATTCTTTGTAGTTGGAGTGATGTTAGAATGGAAAATGAAACAAACTGTGGGTTCACTCTCCCTAATTTTCTTCTTCTGCTCTTTCTCTCTTTTTGTGCAGAGTTGGTACTTCCTAAGTTTTTGGAAAATTAAGGTGCCTTTGTCTCATCTTGTTTCTCATGTTCTTCCCTTGATATGGTCACCATTCAGGACTTGGTCAGACATTCACTAAGTTCACTAGTGCAGCTGGCTTCAGAAGAAGATGAGTCCTATTTTTTTTTTCATAGGCTTATAAATCCAGCCTGCTGAAAATATTAAAAAGAGAAAAATACTCAAGCAGGAATAAAGCATATCAGAAAGAGGAAGTGAATGTAACTGGGGAAACATTTACTCAAGATTACATATTAAGCAATTTGCTCTTTAGTACTGAAGGATTATATAGAGAAAATATCTTAACAGTACTTACCAAGAGCCCTCTGAATCCATCAAATGCTGTTAAAAACAACTACTTTGGAACAAGGAGAACATTCGGTATGCTATGTATTGTTTTTAAAAGCTATTTTTAGTGTGGTAAATATTAAAGAATGTCATTGTCCCTTGCATGAGCTCTCACTCATTTTTTAGGAAGCTTTGCCAGAGATGCTTGACTTAAGAACCCATTAAAATGAAAATATACTCAGGAACCTTGCAGGAATAGTGCTTGAAGGCATGGGCACCAAGCATGCTTGGCAGCCTGGAAAGCTTACAGAGCTCACAGGAAAGGAATGCCATCACATTAAAGAGTTAGCATAGCCCCAGGCACCAGGTTTTTTTTATGTTGGTTGATTTTTTTTTCCCAGTAGATGTGAATGACATTTCCTATCTGAGACACTGTTTAAAATATTCTTCATCCACATGTAAGTTTTTTATGACTACATTAAAAAGCAAAAGGTTGGTTTGTTCCTGCTGACATTTGCTCCTATTCCTCTCTCACTGGGCACTACATCTCAAATAAAGCTCTGATGTTCATCTCTCCTTCTACAAGTTTCTCATTCTCTCCAAATATTACTACTGCCTCCTCCTTGTACTTTTTCTGCTAGGCAGAACTTGTTCTGTCATTCTTCCTGAAGTCTACCAGATGCCACAAATTTAGAAAAACTCCCACAAAAAATCCCTGTGAAGTCTTTTACCTTCTCAGCAGCGCCTCCAGATCACTCTTTGAAAATGCAAATAAGATATATTAATAAATACAGAAAGAATCTGAGTATCAGTACCGGATAACATGAAATTAACTTCTCTTTTCACTGACCCTAGTCTATGAGAATTGAACTTGGGGAAAATTGAAGAAATAATTACTCAGCAGCCTCATCAATCAAACCAGCAGCTTAGGTTGCTAATTATTCCCTGGTGTGGATACCTTGGCTCTTCTGACCACTCACCAAGGAAAAGCAGGTTATTGATTCCACTACATGAAAATAATCCACCTAACGCTCAGTTTCTTTCTCGTGGGAAATCTTCTTGCATAAAGTTCTGACAAAGAACATTTAACTAAAAATATAGTTGATGACATATAAGCTCCATAGTATCCTAATGGACTCCATTTTGCCAGTTGCTTTCTGTTTAGAAAAAAAAAAACACAATCCAAACTGGTCTTTTCTCCCCATTAGTCAAAATCTCTGTGTAGAAGTAGCTCACACCTTTGTTTGTAAGGCTGCAAACAGCCTGAAAGGCCAGGTCAGGAAGCTGCTGCTGTTTTTGGTTTCTTACATCCATGTGGTACATTTTGAAATTGCTCCATCCATCAGGCTGCTGCAGATTGTTCTTTCAGTCTTTATTAATCACAGTGGACCAATCTCACTGCATCGCTGGTGTTTATGTGGGGCAGGAGCAGCCATGACCTGGGTTTGGTGGCTTGTTTCTCCACCAAAATCAGGAGTGTCTAGGGATAGTTACCCTTAAGTGTTTTGCAGATATGCCAGGAAAAGAAGGAAGTATCCTGTTTCCATGCAAGAGCTTCCAACAATTTGTCCCTGACAAACTCCAGATATAGATTCCCGTTTTAGAGACTGTGAACAGCTAAGAACAGAGAGTGAGTGAATTAGGTCAGCAAGCTGTGAAGCCATTTTAAGTGAGAACTTTAAAAGTATAATTTTTAGGGTAGCTTGGTAATTTTGTGTAGGGGTCAAATATTCTCCCTCTGTTTTTCAATCCACAGTTCAAAATTTTGTTTGATTTCTATGTTGTACTTCAGGAAGTATTACTGCTAATTTTGTACCAAATGATGTTCCAATTTTCAGCAACTGTGTCTTGATATTTAAGGGTCATTGGTGACCCTTAAGAAAGTTTGCAACACTGTTATTAACATTATTTATTCTGCAAAGCATGTGGGGAAATGCTAGTCCCTAAAAATATCCATGCTGGAGATTTTTTTTTTTTCCTCTGATCTCAATGGATGCCTGCTGAAAACTCAGAATCTGGTAACAAAACCCTCATGACACAGAGCCTGAGAATCCCCAAGCATCACTGCAGTCTTCAGCTTAAATCCATAAACACTCAGTAAAGACAGTTATAACAGATCTTCACACTTTCATAAAAAAAATCACAATTTTGATTTTTTCTTGAAAGCCCTCATTGCTTCACTGTTCTAAGGCCACTTTGGTATAAGGATTTTTTATCTTGGCTGACAACTGCACTGAAGCCTATAATAAGAATCTTCTCCTTTCACTCTAACAAGCAAATTCCCTGTTTTCTGAGAATTTTTTCTAGGAAGGCAGTGCTGAATGTGTACCAGACTTGAAAAGAAAGCCTATCTATGCTGCCATTTTCGCTTTTTTATTTTTCTAATTTGCAACTCAGCTCACATCCAGCTCGAAGAAGCAATTTTGCGTGTTGAAAATGCTGCAGCTGGTTTCCTCGCATTCAGAGCAAGGGAGGCAGCGGTGGGCTTACGCAAGATTGGTTTAAATGGGAAATCAATACTGGTTCCTCAGCTCCTACAAAAGAGCTGAACTGGGCTGGATTGGCTCCAAGCAGAAAAAAAGGAGTTAAGTGAAAAAAAAAAAAAAACTGGCTGCCACTGGGATAGGTATTCTGCTGCATACCAGGCTGTTTGGGTCTCTGCCACTGAACCCATCACAAGAAGTCTGATAACCTGGCTTACCTCCTACCATCTGTTTTTCAATGGATGATAAATATTGGAAAAATAAAAGTTGGAGGCTTTTTATTCCCCAGGCATATATTAGCTTATAAATACGTAAATGTTTCTGTTCAACATCAGTAAGAATTTGTACCTTGTACTGTATTAACCAGTTACAAAAGGGATTGAAAACTTATTCTGCAGATGAAAAGTGGAGTCATTGGCGTGATTCCTTGTTCTACAGCTAAGGAGAAATATGTGATCTAATTAGCAATTCCATCAGACTTTGCTCAGTGATTGGAACTCAGTTTCACAAGCTTTCACTTGACAAGACTTTGTATTTAATCTCTTGTATTAAAATTTTCTATGAAATAAATCTCAATAAAATTTGTATGTCTGAAATCTCTGTTGCATGCTATTTTTTGCTTAAATAGACTTGAAAGAAAACCCAACAATGACAGTGAAAACACTGTACTAACTTAATTGTTGTGTTTTGCTAGATGGTCAGGTCCTCAGTTTGGTTATTTCTTAACCTCTGCTAGAAATCTGCTGCGTTCAGAAACACAGGTTATGAGCTGCCATTTCATTTTTTTTATTTAGCAACACACCAAAAATGGAAGAATGTTTTTACTGAAGATACTTCCTGCACTGAAGTAAGATTCCTATGAAATCTGCTGGTCCCCAAGTAGTCCCACAGCTAGAGAGGCAAAGAGTGAATCTTACAGGAGAAGGTACAAAAAAGGATTTTTATTTCAAATAGGTTTCTGATTTGAGACTCACAAACATTTATAATACTTCTATAACCATGAAAAATAGTGATGGTTACAGGCGGGGACTTTGGGAAGACAGCAACAGGATTCTTTGAATATCAGGCACAATTGGATGCATAACTGGAGGCAGCCCTGCTAAGTACACATAATGACAGGTTCTAAACCAGGAAGGTAGCTGGTTAGAATAAAGCATATTTCATATTAAGACCACTGACACAAAAAAATACTTGATTAAAACACCAGCATCTCTGGGTTTTAGACAAATGGAATATAGTTTTCTTTTAAAGTCTATAGCTAAATCTTGTGAACAGTCCAAAACTGCCTGAATGAAATACTGCAAACTCTCTCGAGCTTTTTCAAGATCCCACTCTCCTAATACAGTAAAGATGGTTATTTATATTCTCTTCTTTCTTACTCTTACACACATTATACAATTTTAGTAGCTCTCCCGGCTAGACATCTTACGGTATTGTCTGATATGATAAAGATCAAGCCATCAGCAAAGAAAGATTGAGCCAAGCTTTGTTTATGCAATTTGATTTAGTAGTCATTGTGATTACTCATGTGATCAAGGTGAATAACCATTATCTTTTTGCATATTGACAACAATACCATTGTTTATGTCTTTAAAGTATTTCCTGCAGAGAAGCATGGGGATGCATACACTGTGAGCTAGGGAAGGAATGAAGAAATATGTTGGTACTCAGCAAAAGGCAAGGATCAAACAAAGGGAGCAAAAAACTGGAAAAGAAGGTGCTTATGTGTTAAAAAGCCCTCTTTAACCACTTCAAATGAAAGGGTAGAAGAGAAGAGAACAACAGTATGTCATTATTGGGCTTCCTACATAAGAATTATTTGCTAATTATGCTGCACTTTTATCCTTAAATTTATGTTACCCCGTTTGTTTTGGGGCCAACAGGAGAATGTGCCTTAAATGAGCATCTAATACTGGAAATTATCCTATGTATATAAAACATGTTGTGGCCTGTGTGTCTGCACTGTAAATGGAAAGCCCATGCCTTCATTTTCTAGATGTCAGTTCTCCAGTTATTGTTCTTTGTATAATTCTTCACAGATTTACGTAATTATTTGCTACAGTGATCAGAAGTGAGGGGGAAAAAAAGTCTTTCAGAGTTTTCCAAGTTCAGGTTCTGTGTTTCTTCATATCTCTAAACATAAAGTCTCTGTTGTTTCTTTATATATATTGACTCACATATGTCTTCACAGGTCCCTCATGTATTTTGAATGCTAAGCCAAAATCTTTTAAAACACAAAACTGTCTTCATGTTAGCAAAAATGCTTCTGTTTCCATCAACTCCATTGATTCTATTTCCACATAGCTTCTTTTCCCTGACTGACATCTGTTACAGAATTTTCACTTTGATTGTAGGATTTTGGATGTGCTCCCTATGAAAACCATGTTGTCCAACAGGCTAAGTATCATTCACAGGCAAATGTAAATATCACAGTGTATGGAACTATGTGAAGACATACCTCCATGTGAAGGGTTTGTTCCATTTTCTGGTTCATTATTCACTAGGGACACGATGGAGCTGGATTGGTACCCACAAAGTCTCAAGTACAAAACAATTTATGAAGTCATTGGATGTGTTTTAAAGTTTTTCATGTTAAAACTCAGCACCACCAGTGAGGACTTTTGTGCTGGATAAGTAACTCAGGATCTCTCCATTCACATGGAGTGAATGCTGCTTAAATGGGCTTAGACCTGTACTTAGCCTTGTTTTTCTTAATGGCAGCCATTCTTACAGAGCTAATAATAGTAGTAGATGCAACAGGTGTGCTGATAGATATTCTGTGCAGACTTTGTTTCTTCTTCGATGGCTGATAAAAAAGCTCCGTGTTCTGTAATTGCAAAGCATTTTTCAAACTGGAGTGTGTCATCTACACAATCTGTCCTTTGAAACATGTTTTTTATTCCATTAAAATGCTAATCAGAGATCATGGGAAGTTTTTTCTTTCTTCATTCAGGTTCCTGTCCACCCTTTAGAATCCAGGCATTTTTTTCCTTACTTTCATGCTACTTTCTACTGTATAAGCACTGAACTGTGATGCTGAGTATTTTTTGATCCTGGTGCCTGGTTTCACCTATTGTCCTTAATCAATACTATCCTTATCATCACTCTGATTTGGTGGATTGCATTTCTTCATGTATTTCTCTGTGGTTTGAAAAAATGCTTGAAAGAGTACTCTAAAGTGAAATATCAAGGCTTCATGTGGTCATTTTTCTAGTGCGTGAATCTTTAAAATCTCCAAAACTGTTTGCCAGAATTCTTAGTATAATTATGTGTTTACCCATTTTGAATATTCAACACATTTCTGCATTCATTATTAAAAAGATAAGTATTCTAGAGATGCTGTAAATTTGGCTAATTTTTATATGTACTCAAATCCACTCCCTGCAGCCATCTGCAGATAATTTACTCCTATATTCCTCCACCTGGCTCCATGTAGGATCTCAGATTACAAAACAATTCACAATGGTTTAGAAATACTTCAGTTGCTGAAAGGAAGGATTAGTTGAGATATTAAGGTTCTAGATAGTTTTAATATTTTAATAATGTAACCCTTTTTTTGGTATATCTTAGCATTTGATTTTTATTTTAAATTATTATAAGAAATTGTGGCTATCAATGAAATATCTAAAAAATAAAACATTTCAAAGAACATTTCTTCAAATCTAATAGACATTGACTGGTGTGCAAGTGGAATTATGCTTCTATCTGAAGCTTATTTACTTTCCATTCCAGTCCAGAACTGTGGCTGCCTACTTACAGAACTGAGGTACAAGTTTCTTCCTAACTTAATTTGCCTCCTTTGCATTTAGCCTAGTGAGCCAAGAAATAGCCAAATGTTTACTTCACCAGAAACTTCCTACACTTGAAAGCTTGCTTATTTGCTCCCTTCATTTTTTTCTTTCTATTTTTTTGTTGTTGTTGTTTTGGGTTTATTTTGTTTTGTTTTGTTTCTTTCTTTTTTTTTTTTTTTTTTTTTTTTTTTTTTTTTTTTTTTTTTTTTTTTTTTTTTTTTTTTTTTTTTTTTTTTTTTTTTTTTTTTTTTTTTTTTTTTTGTGAACCCAAAGCTTCTTGTGTGTGTAGCAAAGGAAATCAGATTGTCCTTAATTCTGAGAATCAAAGGCTTCCCCGGCTCACAGCTGCCAACCAGCTAGGCTTCCTCAGAGTTTTCCCTCACAAAGAATTTTAAGGGGATTTATTTTCGAGCAAGAGTAAAGCAAAATGTAACAAATATACCTGGAAGTACAGAAGTAAATTTGTATTTTGGGAAGATAAGGGAAGTGTTATCCTCTAAGGACAAGAACAAAGACATGATATGAAGTGTCAATAGCACAAACTTTGCCAAATTTCAGGTAAAAGATCTGGGTATGCTCTGCTCAGTTCTATTAATTTCAAAAGTGCATACATGCACCTTAAATCTCGAGTCTTTCAATGACTGAAAAACAAAGAGGGAGATAAACAGAAAAAAAAAAAATAGTAGATTTTAATATAAATCAGCATTTTGAGAAGACCACAAACTATTTTTGTATTTTAGACAGCAGAATACTTTCAGTCATCAAAGAGAATAAGAGAAGGTGAAGAAAAAAACCCACACTAAAAAAATATTTATCCAATAAAAAGAGAGAAATATACAATGACAGGAATAATGACACAAAATGATAAGGACCTTGTGAAATTTCATACCGTACTTCTTACTTACAGATTGTGTTTTCCACTTTCATATATTATGATAAGAAAAGCCATAGATGAAGATATAGTTTATAATCTGGGCATAAATGATTGCCATCAGCTTTTAGGATAGGAAAAATAGCAAAAATTATAGACAAAAAAGTTTGTTTCATATTGAATGCTGAATTATTGTTATTGCCTTAATAGACTATGAAATGAAAGACTGATCTGACCCATGGGCTAGTGACTACTACCTTTTGAAGGAGATAATGTGTTAGTAACATGGAGATTTAATTATTAATTTTCATTAAAGATAGATGGACCTGAATGGGAAGTTCAGGGAATGTGGACCTAAACTGCTCTCTGTGAATCTGATCCTGGGCCCTACAAGTCTCTCAGTGAGCAAGCTGCACAGCACAGGGACTTTGAAATTTTGACATTATAGACTTTGCCTATTACAAATCTTACTGACTCATGTTTGTATGTCAAGGTGTAAAAGTCTGCAGTCTTTGTGGAAAGACTTTCTTTTTTTCTGTTCAGCAAAGTACTGTAAACATTTCTCTACTAGATCACTGTTCTATAAACATTTCTGTCAGTATGACTGAATTCTGCAGAGCATCCTGGAAGGCATTTTGTGTTTGTCTGCAAAACATGCCTTCTGTTGGATTGGAAGATTCAGACTGTGGATGTAAATGGAGCTGTTCTCTACTCCTCCATTTCTCTCTCTCTGCCATTAGCTGTGATCCTGTTCATAACAGATGCTGTTTGATCTTTGCCATGCTTTGTGGTAGCCTTGCCATTTCTTTTGTTGGAAATTGCAAGTTGTGGAAATACATGTTCTGACTTTCCATGGTTTGTATCACAAAGAACTGTGAGACTAAAGTCAATGCCTGGTGTGGGGAAGAAGAGAAGAGGCTAAAAGATAGAAATGTTTTTATTTGCTTACAGTGATGAGCTGCTCTAGAGATCCATACACACAACACATATATCAGTAGTGACTAAAACCAGCCTGAGCAGTTTTGACTATTAGACTTTGACTATTTGCTCTTTTGACTTTTTCTATATTTAAAATGTAAGCAGTTGTACTGTTTACATAGATACTGCAAAATCAGCCAATTAGATGGAAATTTTAATTCCATTTATGAAGGATTTGATTTTTTCTTTGTAAATCCACCTCTATTTTTAAATCTATCTGAGCAACAGATATGAAGACCCATCAGTGTGTCAAACTACATCTCAACTATAATCTTTAACCAGTGCTTCACCTTCTAGCCCTCAATCCAGGCCAGTGTATGGCCCTTGGTGGGTCTGATTACTGAGGGGGGAGCAAGAAACATATGCTCAAAATCACAGTCCAGTTTCCTGAAAGTGTTTGAACACTGACAGAAAATATGAGTGTTTTCAGAAATGTGTACATAAGCTTTTTCAGGTCTCTCAGGACACTAATTACCAGGTCTTTGGTCTTCTTGAGAGCTAACCAGACATTGAATTATCAATGGGATTTGAACCATCTGTATCACATTGAGTTTTGAAACTTTAAAATCAAGTATGAAACCTTATAAAGGACATAAGTGCGCTACTGAAGGATGAACATTCGTTTGCCTGATGTGAAATGTATTACATGGGTGTGTGTGACAAAAACCAGAAATTCTTTTCAGTCCCTTCAAGAGGACTCTGTGGGGGAGTAATGGATCTGACATCACTGCATCTGTTATGCTCTTCCACTGTTATTGTTTCCCAAATTAGCAAAGAAGAACAAACCCAGTATTTCCCTAGAACATGGACTCTAGTTTGTGTCCCAAGCACTACACTAAATATCAGCAATATGCTAGTAAGTGTGTAATTGGAGATGTTTATTAGAGCCATTGTAGCAATGGCTTTAATACTAAAACATGTATGTTTTAGGAGCACAAATAGAAGCGTATATCTATCCATCATCATGAAGTAAAATGAAAGTATTTCTTCCACTAAGATAATGAAATCCATTATGACTAAATCAAAAGACCAGCATCAGTGGAGGAGATAGGAAGCTTAGCTCTGCCCTTTGCTCTGAACCAGTTCTGGCCATCCCAGCCATCCCTTCTACATTATAGAGGCAACATATCTATCAAGTGATGTTTGGGTTACATTTCCTTCAGGATGACACTAATTCTTGTACTAAAATCCTATGACAAGGAATTATCACAGCTCTAGTTATTTTTTTCCCTACTAGTTAATTACACTCACTGAAAAGCACTTCACAGTATTCTTGGTTGAAGTTGTCTGGCTTGGAGTTCCAATTGTTTAAGTTCATTACTTTTGTTGTGTACGTAACAAACTGGTGATCTCATATACATTACTTTTTTAGAAGTATATCAGTACTTAAGTTTATGGCAACTCTTATGATGCTAAAATTCACATTGTGGACTCTGGTAACACTTCAGACAACGGTCCCCAGCTTTTCCAGTTTTACTAAGTTTCCATGCCATATGGCCTGTATGATAAACTCTCCAAATGCTGATACCATTCCAGAGCTAATAAGAAATTCAAAACCAAATCTAAAACAGAAGCTGTGAGGATCTCTCAGAAGTATTTCCAAGGTGGGCATTCCCCTGCCTGTCTCATCAGTATGGCCTGACAGAAGACAGCTGGCCTGAGAGAGACAGGAAAAAGAGAATACATTTGTGTCCTACAGAATTTCAGATTTGTGGAATCTTACCACAGTTTGTTGTATAGAAGATGGTCAGCCAGGGAATCCAAATTAGGAAACTTAAATACCAAGCGTTTGTGACTTCACAAATAGTCCTATTGAAATAGTCACTACATGAAATACTGATAATTTTTTTAATTCCAGTAATAAAAGCCTTAGCACAGATTAGGATCACTGTATTTGGCTTTAACACAAATGTTTTGTATCTCTTTGTGGACAGGGGTGACTTTCTCAAGAAGTGTCAAGTGGTCATGAAGCACACAAAGAAAAAGGTGACTTCTATTTAAATGTGTTAGTGGAAAAAATACCTTTTGAACATAATTTTTGCTTTGCCTCAAGAAAGATTATTCATAGAAAATTTCAGATTTAATGACATTCAAGAGTTATTTGATAAGGTAACATTAACTTACTAAAGATGACTGAGTTTAATCAAAACATTTTTAACCCTTTACTTGCACACTTTTTACTCAGCAGGTATGACTTCATCAGCATCATGTTTACTCCATTGCAGACTGGAATTGCTGGTGAGCTCTGAGAACCCAGTTTGGGCTTCTCAGTTCAGTGCTGAATTCGCAGCAGAAGTACTAGACAATCCTGCACTCCAAGCCCTAAGCCAGTGGCCTTACTGCTGTCTTTAGCAGTGACTATGGGCACAGAGTGAAGGGCTCAGATGCAAAACTGTTGTCATAAGCTGCTTCAAAATTGTTCGAGAACATCAGAAAATAAAAACACAGAGTGACAAGTGATATTTGAAAATGCAGGTGTGAGACAAGGCAGATTAGATTCCATTTTTAAAGCCACATGGTGGCAAACTTCCTGCTATTTTAAATTATGGAGATCAATTGTACAAATCCTTTTATTTCTGGAAATTCTAGTCTTTAATTGTCAATATAGGATTAAAAAAACTTTGTCTCCTCTCATGAACAGAACTCTTTCCTTACAATAGCAATTGTGCTAAGGGCATATTTGAGAAATAATTTCAACTAGAATGAGCTTAAATATTTTAGAGACTGTTTTACTGTGATTCTTGGGGCTGTCCTGTGCAGGGCCAGGAGCTGGACTTTAATGATCCTTGTGGGTTCCTTCCAACTCAGGGTATTCTATGATTTCCAAATTCTAACAGAGTTAATATTTGCCTACAATATAAATTAGTTTTACTGTATTAAATTATTTATAACTCTCAGACCAAGCAGTTAGACTTGATTCTTATAGAACAATTTTGAGTTGGAAAGGACCTTTAAAGGTCATCTTGTCCAGCCCCCCTGCAATGAGCAGGAACATCTTCAATTAGATCAGGAGAGTGAAGCTCAGAAAGCAACACTACAGTAAGCAAAAGATACAGATTTCATTTTCAGGTCTTCCTTGACTATGTTTTACCACACCTTTTCAATTCCTATGGACACCTTTCAATAGGAATAGAACTTGTCTCACAGATACGATGCACCTTCTTTTTAAAATAATGCTCTGAACTTTAGATAAAAGCTTTGCATTATAAATGTACAAAGCATTCTGCCAGGGTGTGTAATAAATCTGCCTTAAAATATCACTCTGATGTATAATGTATAACAAGAAAGAATAGAAGCATTTTAAAAGAAATAGGTACTTTTTCATTTTACTGTATTTAAAATCTTTCCAAATTGTGGCTGGCCAGTTCCAAATAACAGGTAGAAAATGGGTAAGCACTGCACTTAACTTTCAAAATTTAACAGGGCTCTTTAAACAACAAAGATTATCCACACTTAAAAAAAAGAGAAAAAAATGCTTTCTTTTTCTCAATACAATGACTACACTCATTTAATGGTGAAGTCATCCCTTTATCTGATAGTTCATTCACTGCCATTCCTTTCAAAATGTCACACTTTCAAACTATAAGAAAACAAAAAACCTGAAGTGATCCCATGATGGCTTTCAGCTACTTTACTCTTGAGAGATCTTTCATCTTTTTTTTTTTTTTTTTTTTTTACATACTGTACACGCAGGATTTTTATTTCTGAAGGTATTTGCAGGGAAGTTTATTTTTCATGTTAGAAAAGTCAAGTAACTAAAAAAAGTGAACCATAATGATTTTTATATTTTATTTTGGAAAACTGTATTTTACATTCACAAACAAGAGATTAGGGAAGTGTTATTTTAAAAAGAAGAGACAAGACTTTGCTTTCTTAATATAGTACAATTTTGTTTCCTGAAGCAAAATAAGATAATATTTCTGAGGGAATTTGAACAGGAACTAAGGGTTTGAGGCAATCACAGCTATTTAATTCCAGAAAGTTGGAAATCAGCACTATCATTTTTTTGTGCTATTATCTACATAGTCCTTAAACACAAATTCTAAACCCATAAATGTCACAACTCATTGTTCCAATTTATGAAACAAAATACTGACAAAAATGCATTTCTATCAAACACCCAGTCTATTAAAAATTGGACACATTTAATGTAGCCATATTCCTATTACATGAAGAAACCAGGAAAAAGGGATACAAAAGAATTGCAGCATGGTTTTGTACCCTTTATATGATTAACTCGTACGTGCAGGAGCAGCTCTGTTAATATTGATGGAATTAATGATGTGAACACTGTGTAAGTCAGGGTTGCTGAATCAGATCATATATGACTTGTCCACATAGGAAATCTATGACAAGATCAAAACCAGCAGCAATTTTACTGTTTATTCTTGTGTTTCATTTCCAGAAATAAAATTCTTGCCATGGTGATAAAAGGCAGAAATAGGAAAGGGAAAAAAAAGGGAATGTGAGGAAATACTCAAACTCAGGTCTTGGGTTCTTATTTGTAGGATTAGTTCCCTTTTCTCTCATTTAAACATTTTCATTAATAGAGAATAACATATTAAAAATCTGCAGAAGATTCTAATGAAACTAGTTTCTAACTGCATCTTATTTAGTTACTGTTTTGTTTGTTTCTCATTTCCCTCTTAATATAATTAGTCATATGGCTTTCCCCTTTTTAACATTGATAGAGAGAAAAACAGAAGGAATTTGCTATTCTAATATAAGATACAATTCATTGTATGCATTAAAATATGCATATCCTCTTCTTCAAAAGGCAGGTTTTGAATGATTCATGAAAAAAGTAATCTACATCAATAAAAAAACAGCTTTGCAAAATTCACACAAAAACACATTTTGGAGTGAGCAGAATGACCAAAAGAAGTGAAATTTTTATCCTTTCCATTCCTCCTTTTCTTTTTAATTTTCTTCCACCCTGTCCCCAACCATTCTGAGCATGTACACTAATTTTTTTTATCTTTATTTTTATATTGTTTATAGCCACTATGCATGGAAGTTGTTTGTGCATCATAATCCACTAATTTATGGAAATTGCAACACTGCCAACATACATCAAAGGTAGAACAAAAGTGAGAAAGTAAATTTTCCATTTGAAAATTTACAGGATTTCTACAAATATTACTTTGGCATTGAGGATAAACCAAGAAAACAAGTCTGAAATGATGGGACTGATGAAGTTAGCTGACCTTCCCATAAAAACTTCCAAGCTGTGAAAGAAAAGCATGTGCTGTTTTATGGTGCCCTTCAGTTATTCTGAACAGTCCTGATACCCTTGGCTATTTCCATAATTACACTTTGTCAAAGAATGCAGTTGCTTCTGAGGAATACAGACTTTCCTATTGGTATAATTATTATTTCACTATATTATTGTAAAGACAGAAATTAAACCACTATCATGTCCACTGGTTATCATTTAATTTAGCCCTCAATGACCATTATACACCAGTCATCTCTGCCCACATTTACTTCTTGTTTCACATGAATTTGCCAGTACAAAGCTTCATTTTTACAGGATTTTCCTCTTCCAGAACAGGAACAATGACTTCCTAAAGAAAAGTCAGGCAATTCAGTGGAAACATTGGCATTGAAAGAGTGGTAAGAAAATCACCAGCATTTCTCTTTGTGTAGAATGAATAAGACAACAGCTAGGAAAACAGATTGCAGATTAGCATTCTGTATTATTGACTGATTTATTAATTATCTTCAAAATATCTCTAATTTGTAGTGTTTGTATCCCATGAAGAAGTGCATAAGGTAAACTCCTTAACAGAAGACCCTTAATCATGTACATGTTTCAGGTGCCTAGAATTGCATACATCTGATTGTGTTCTGTAGTCTAATTGTAGTCAACGGATGCCCTTAATAGCATCTGCTGACTGCTAATTTTGCCATGTGGTTCTTTGCTAGTAATCTTAGCAAACAAAACCAGTGACTCTCCCTGTTTAACTCTGAGGAATGCTCTTTGCATAATATGTTTGGAGAAATTCATCACGTGGGTTTATTTGACTGAATACAATATCCTAAGTAAATTGGGATATATATGTGTATTTACCATGAGAGTACAATACACTTAAATAAAATGGAAGGCATCAATAACATCAAGGAATTTTTCACAAGGGTGCTTGTTGCATATTTTGTCCAAAAGATGAGCATGTTCATCACAGAAATGATGCTTTGCTCCCTCCCCTATTCAGAATGAGAGGTTGTAGCAATGGAGTTTGTATGTAGCAATGGAGCCTGTAAATTATTGTCTACACAAATTACTCTAAACATTGTATAAGCAAGAAGTCCCAAAGAGTAAAGATTTACAAGATTTATTTTTTAGACTTTTAGTCTAAGTTTTATTAAAATTTATTTACTTTTAATTCAAGTCATCTTTACATTTTTCATATGCTAGGACACTTTTCATTTTTTGACAGCGCAGAGAGCAGCATGTTAAATAAGCAATGTGAAATTACATTTGTGCAAAAGAAAATTAGGACCAATATGGCTGATGGGTCTGGTACTGATCATTTACACCAGTGTTACAGCTCTGCAGCCCAAGCCTAATTAGCAGAGTTAATCATGATTGATCAGACTCATGGAAAAGGGGGATGTCACATTCTCTTTTGCCATGACTAAGTCTTGGAGCCAGTGAGATGGTAGAGATATGTGATCAGCTTCCTAATTTTAAGGCCAGGCCTGACTCCAATGAAATTGGAAGCCTCTGCCAAGCAGCTTAGTGTTGTCAGGTCCTGGGCATGGCGCCACTGGAAAATAGCCATGTTGGATTTCTGTTCTGCGGTCCCAGCTCTCCCCACGTGTTGGAAGGAGGCATGGAAATGTAGAGCCCAGCTGTAGTGCAGATGCACCAGCTCAGATGCTCAGATGCACTCTCTGGAATACTTGTTTCTGGGTTACAGCACAAAGGGACTGAAAAGACAGTCCTGAATCTGCTATTCTAAACCAAGGAAGTTTATTAGTGAAAAAGGAGAAGTAAAATTAGACAAACTGCACACACCTGAGTAAAAAATTCCCTGTACAGTAAATGGGAAGACAGTCAAATACAAAAGTTGATGCAGAGCTTGAGTCAGACCTTGAACTACTCCCTGTTTGCTCCAATTTGTAAACACCATCAGGATTTTTTGGAAGTGCTGTATGCAAGACACACATTCTTCTATCATATGGCACTTTTCTTGATATTTTTTATTCCTTCATACCTAGAACTGGTAAAAGTTCATAACTGTTTGTTTCATTTTCTTTAATTTAAAATTTAATGGGTTTTAACAGATCAATCAAAGTTTGTGTGATTTTAGAAATAATTTTCAAATTCTTTACTTTTATTTCTTAATTAAAGGTTGTCTGTTTTAATTGAAAATATTAGAGGAGGTCTTGACCTGCACATAGCCCTTTTACTTTAAAATTTTCAGTATTTTAACAGCTTATAAAGCCTTTCTTATTCATTTCTTAGTAGGTAATTACTTGAATTGAATGAATAATTTTTGTTTTCTAAAAACCACTATTTTTCTAATGAAAGAAAAATGAAAATTTTACAGCCAGTTCTAAATTTAAACAACTTAGCTTTACTGTGTTTGCACTTCTTTTGTGTCTCTCTTCTCCAAACACTGTACCAAATTAGTTTACAGGAAGAAATACTGAGAAAAACAAATAGTGGTATAATGGTGGGAAATAATCATCAAGTCAACATTTCAGAATCCAATGACTTCTACACACAGCATAAATCTGAGACTCTGAAGTAAACACATCGAGCTGTTTTTTCTGTGTCGTGTGATCTACACACCTAATTAACCCAACTTTAAGGTCTTAACATTTCACAGCAGATTGCTTGTTAAGTGAAGCAAGTAACAACTTCAGAATTATTTAAAAACATAATCTGTTTTACCAGAACACTTCCCTTGCTGTGTTACTTACCTGATCATTTATCTGGGAGAAAATTCAAACAGAAACCTGGTTGTGACTACATTATTTAAGTACCATGGGTGTTGTGGAGTGTACTTCTCACCAACAGGTTATTCAAATGACCTGGATAAAAAAGGTTAACTTAGACACCTCTTTCATCAGCAGCTTTTATAATCAGATTACACTCTGTGTATTGTGATTGTATGTTTATTTGTACATTGAATCCCACAGCCAATCCAAACTACTATCAACGGAGAGGAAAGAACACACAGGATGTAAAATTGCCTATAAAGCATTATGATATGTTGAGGAAGATTACTGGCTTCACATCCCACTTGCTATTTCACCTAATTAAAAAAATTAGCTTCAGATATGGCCACAGATGTTCCAGGCTCATGCTATTCAGATCCATCTTTTTTTACTTGAATGATTTGTACAGGCCAGCATTTAGCCTCATGGACAAACATACAGCTCCCATCCTCACAAAGAGAAAACAAATGATCTGCATTTACAGTAGGCTTTGTATTTGCCAGGGAAACTCAGCCTGACACAAAAGGCCAGGAAAATACGAAAGGCCAAGAAAAAAAGCATATTCTGTGTATCTACAGAGGCTTTTGGCATAGTAGTTTCTCTTCACAAAAAAAAAGTGATCCTTTGATCACACTTTGAAATGCAAAATTTTACCAGTATGTTATCACTATTCTTAATATTGAACCTCTGCATTGTCTTGTCAGTTGTATTTAAAGGGCCATGAGGTATTATTAAAAAAAAAAAAAAAAGTATTTTTCTGGAGAAAAATAAGAGTCTGTATATTCTAAGGAGCTTAGGATCTAACATGAAATTATGCATATGCTTCCTAGGGTAGTACTGAAAGAGTGTACTGAAAATTATTAAAAATATTGCTAGTGAGGAAGAATGTCTCTAACAGTGACTCAAGGATGAAGCAGTAATTGCCCACTGAATGAAGAAAATACTCTGGTTGAACCAGAAAGGAGAGAGAAAGAGGATGAGTCAGCACTAAGAATTTGGAGATGGAGAGTAGAGAAGCAATCAGTTTTGTGTTTTCTATATGCACAAAGCTAACTTTTTCAGTAGTAGAAATGTAGGCTATTCCCAGAAGGGAGGACAGCTTATTTTGAGACAAACCCACCTGCTATAACCCCTCTTGGGGCTGCACAGATCTGTGCTGGTGAAAGCCTAGTATGTCTTTACTGCCAAAAAAACAACTTGTGCAAGACAAACTAAGAAATTTACTTCTCAAGGAAGTAAAAAGGCACCTTGTGGAATTTTCAGGAGGACATAATTGTGTGATTCTTGGTGATTCTTGGTCCTTAGAGTTGCTTTATACACCTAAATACTCTTGGAAAGCCACACAACCATAAATCCCTAGGCATCCAGCTACTTAACAACATTTGGTTGTCAGACCCTAGGGATATTTAAGAGAGAGATTCAAGCAAGCTCAGTGAGCAGCTTAGAAATCAGGGGCGAAAAATAATGTCACTAACTTAGCAGGTTAACTTTTTCCCTATCGCATTTTGGTACATTCTATTACAGAGCCATTTCTGAAATTGCTTACTATAACTGATGCACAAAAAAAATATGATTGACTTAGAAGAAACAGGCTTTAAAAAATTCAGGACAAGATATTTAGGCTAATAACATTTCTGAACAGCTTGTTTGGGAGAAATGTACTTGTACACATTTGGCAAGCATACTATATTGCCTCTACATGAAAAAAAAAGAGCAAGAACAAGCAAAGCGTTACATGATATTAAATAAGATCAGATGTTGTTCTTGAATAATACATTCAGCTACATTTGTTCCAATTCAGAACTGAAAAATAATTATAAACATGCTATATTTAAAATATGAAATATTTAACCAAAGTTAAACAAAAAGGTGTTAGCAATGAAAAACTGATTTCACAAAGCCATTGAAAAGAAAACCATCAGAGAAAATAAACAAAAACCAACCAAACAAAAAGAGCCTCAAATCTAAGAACAATTATGAACAACTCACTGAGAATGCAGACAGCAAATCAGAACCACTGTACACTGGATTGAATATATTGCAGCCTACAAACACTTGTTTTGATTTAAGACATTGTTCTTTTAAGTACTATTCTAGTAAGTAATCTCTGTGTTACAGGAGTCCTGAAGCTCAGCTGTGACAACAGTGATTATTCTGTCAGATAAGGACTACCAAAAATTAGGCCAGTATCAGGAATGAGGACTGCTATTGATCAGGAGAATGTTGGCATTTCATTCTGGTCACAATGCAGATCAGGTCAAAAAGGGACAGAGTACTGGAAAAAAAAAGATAAATATTTAAGTTTTAGTCTTCTGCTAGGGAAGAAAAAGCCTACTTTCTAGGCCTTTGTGTAATTTCTTACTTCATGAAAGCTTTTTGCATAGCAAATAACAAACATGAAGTACCATTAAAATTCCATTTAAGTTATTTCAACTTTAATATTAGAGGAATATGCAAATGAAAGACGTTATTTTTCTTTTAAAGCTGAATGTTCCTGCGTAGTCAGCCATGAGGAAGTATCTCTTAACATTATCAGTCATACAGAAAACCCTGAAATGCCAGACTGTCTTCTATTCATCACAACTATACAAACTTGAAACTAGCACAGAGATTTAGGTTTTGGTTCTACTCTCTGCAGGACTGCATATTTTTCCATTCCTATCATTTATTTTATGTAAGAAAATTGAGATGAATTTCTAACACTGCCATAGTCACCTGGCTGTATTCCCATTGGCTGACCTGTGCAGGCCCTGCAGTCATGACAAGTTAAGGGAGACTTAAAAACCTGTTTTGAAAGCTTTCTATATAGATTTGTCTAAGAAAATCCTCAGTAGCTAGTTTTCAAATTAACCTTGAACATATATTGCAAAGCAGAATCTGTGTATGATCCAAATCTCCAAGCTATTTGTCTTTTTGATGTGAAAAAGAAGAAAGATATCTTTGCTTTTTTGGGCTAGATGAAATTAATAAATAATTATTATTTCAGTGATATAAATCAGCTTCTTCGTGTATTTTCAGATACAAGGTGATTTGCATAGCCCCTTAATTTTTTTTTTTCTTAATTGGAAGTTTATAAAATTCATCACCTTCTTTCTTTAAAACAAATTAATTTTGATTATCTCTTACAAAGAGTTATTTGTAAATCAATACATATATCTATCAGGTTACTCAGTGTCCCATTGAAGCCTATTCAGTGGTTTTCTATCTAGTATGGTCATCTCCACATGCAACCTCAACAATTCTATGCTGTCCTGATTCCTAATCATTATCCTGGTTCAGCCCCAGAACTGAGCTGAATGCAGGTGTATTGCAGGACAGGGACATTTGAATTGGAGCTAAGAAAGGTCAGAACTCACATTGATTGAGCTAAAGGATGCTTGTCTTGTTTTAAGCAAGGGACAACTTTGGATCAACTACCTATTGTCATGTACAAAACCACAAACTGTTCATAAAAACCCATAAAATACTTGAGATATAGGTGGGGAAAGGCCAGTATTCAAACTTCAGTATTCTGAGATGAATAGTACAATAATGACCATTTTTCTCTTTTGCATCAGATAAACAGTTAATTTGACAAACCCAAGCCTTTAACATAAAAGACTTATTATGCTTTAAATTCTGACAGTGTTCTTGCTTATATTTTTGGTTACACTGTGAGATTTATATTTTTAAAATATGGTTACCAAAATGTTTTTCTCCTGATGTCATTTACTTACCTATTTTCATGCTGTTTGAGGACAGCCTATTAATACTGAAATGTTTCTTTTCTAATCCATGAATTCAGAACTGTAATCACAGTTTGTTGTTTTCTTTCTCCCTTTTCCTGTAGCTGCTTTTCTTGGGTTTTGCTCCCTTGCTGCTGCTCTAGAGAGGGATTTAAAGTGACAGATAACAGAGCATTCCAATCAATTGTTTCTACTTAGTGCATACTTTGTGCCATGTTTCAGACATGCTCTTGGTTATTTTTTTCCTCTTAAGTGGTTCAAACCCCTTTTAATTCATAAGAAAAAATATTAGGCATAATGCTTTTTTTAACCATGATATGTTATGATGTCTTTTTCAAATTGTGTTCCTTACTTGTGTAGATATATACTGGAGGGTGGGAAGCAATTAACATAACTCAGAGAACTAATTTCCTGTGGTTCTTTAACTCTGTATTTATGGCTTTCAAAAGAGTGGATCTGTACTCGAAGGATTAGTACAGTCTATAAATTTTAGTCGTCTGACTCTTTCTTTTTAATTTTTTAAGGAATTAAGATAAGAAAAAAATCATTGGTGGCTGAAAATCACATTAATAAAAAGGCAACTCGCTTTGTAAAAAGAAGGGTTTTTTCTTCCCTTTCTTTCTAAATCTTCCCCTCCCCCACAAAAAAAGATAGGTTTAAGTTATGCTGCTGGAGGCCTCAGCCATCTCCTTTGCAACTGAGTTAGTCACACACGCTGTTACTTCTCTTTCTAAATTTTTTGAGCCTGACTTTTATTGACCCAAAACCAGGAGATTCCCACATCCACCCACAACCTTACATGGTGCACTGCCATTGATCAGGGGGAGGATTCAGTTATGGACAAAAAAATTATTAGGATTTTTTCCCCAAACAGCTTTTGCCAATGTGATAGGTCTCTGAACCACTTATTTATTGGAAAATGACTTGGCTGATTTCAGGAGGGTTGGACAAGATAACCTTTAAGGCTACTTCCAACCCAAATCATTCTGTGATTCTAGGACAAATCCCCTCATCCCTTGGCAGGGCCAGGTGCCACGCTGCCCATCCCAAGGGCACTGACCCCTCCAAGCCTCACAGACATCCTTGAGTGGATGGAGCTGCCAGGCACCTCCATGTGGGCTTTGTCACACTGGCTTTACTGGGATTTTCCAACCTCAAATGGACCATTTAGGGGCATCTCCTGGTGGCAGACCCTCGGACATTAATGGCCTGTAATTACATCTGGAATTATTAATTATCCATAGGAGCCAT
>VZRH01004970.1:651851-668909 GCA_013397555.1 Urocynchramus pylzowi | reverse complement strand
CCGGAATTATTAATTACCCATAGGAGCCATGACACCACACCTTCCCTCACAGGGGGAAGGTGTGGTGTCATGGCTCCTATGGATAATTGGAGCTGCTCCACTACCACCAGCTGTTTTGAGTTGCATGCCCTGTCTTCTTCATGAGGCAAAGCCTTCATCCAGAGGCAGGGAAAGCTTCCAAGAATTTTTCCAACCAACAGGAGGGCATCCAGCCAACCTGAATCCAGGTTTAAGATGTATGAGCCATTTATTTTTATTTTTTAATTGAATACTGTGGTGTTCTCTCCAGACTCCTTTTGCACCTCAGCCTAGCACTCACTGAAAAGTGATGGGAAAGGTCCTGTTGAGCAGAAAAGGACCTCAAAAAGAAAACTGGTCCAAATTCTATCTTGAAACATTGATTTTTCTTTTAACATTTTGCACAAAATAAGTACAAATCCTAAGGAAACCCAAGCCAACATTCTCATGAAACCCTATATCTTACTATAGACATTGCTTAAAATTGAACAAAAAATAACCTTAAATTCGTCCCAATCCAGGAATGTGTCCTAAAGCATGAACACAGAGGGGGATGATTTGTATATGCTCAGAGCAAATCTGAGACACAAATGAGGTCAAATGTTGATAATCAAAAGGAAAATTCACTTTTATTCACTATCAAAGAAGAGATCAAGGAAGAAAGCAGAAAAGGAGGAAAAAGAGAAGAATTACAGAAAGCAAGAAAGGCACTCGTGCAGATTTTCTTGACAGAGCCCAGCAATGGCCAAACAAATCACTCTTTAACAGTTCTTCACAAAGATTAACTTATTTATTTCAATGCTTGGACTGGTTGTGTCTTGGTGTTTGGTTTATCATCCCTTCATTCTCATCTGATTAATGGCATCTCAAGCTACCATCAACAGGTAGCTATGCCCTGCTACAGGAATTATATAAATCTGGAGAATACGACTGGTCAGGGTTTGTTGAAAATGGGGTGCTTGGACCATCTCCTTCTTCTCCTGATCTCTTTACATTCTATAGTAAATAAAATGACTGCTCACAAAGGCATATAAAGTAAGTTTTAATACATTTTATCTCTCTTCTACTGCAACCTGGTAATGAAAATACTGAAGCATTGGCAATGCTAGGGGATTTAAATATGTTTTGCAATGGTGATCAGAGTTTATATTTGGGACACCATGATTGAAAAGTGGATTACTGAGTCATATTTGTCCTTCTCTGCTACAAGATCCTATGGGCTCAGGATCTCGATGACCCTTGAAAAAAAAATGTAGTCTGTATAAACGGGAAACACTGGGGACGTGCATTTAAACACAAAAGGGTTGAAATGGGAATAAAGAATCAACATGCATATGTTTGTTTTGGAAACTTCTGGTCAAGTGATGAAATACTCTGACAGAAGTATTAAATATTGTCTGCAGCAGATACTATACACACTGCATCAGCAGGTTTTCCACTTTGTTGCAAGGAGGGGAAACAAACAACCCACTGCCACTAAGGGAAAAATAACTTCAGTAAATCTCTGAAGAGGTTGTCGGGCCATTGGCAAAATAATTTGACATTCTAATGATATTTTCTGGTGTATTAATATATTTTTATTAATGATATTATTAGATGTTGAGCAGAAAAATATTCTGTTATAGAATTAATATATTCCATCATTCAGGCCATGTGGAAGAAGGAGTAAAACATAGCTTGGCATAGAAGGAGTTTTTACCCTGTGAACTTCCTGCACATACACTGTAAGTCCAAACTGGTTAAAATCCTATCATCTCCAATAGTAAAAGGGAAAAAGATTTGAAGATTTTTACAGGATTCTATAAAATCCCATGATTCCCTGTGCTGTATACGTAGGTGCATGGCTGATGCAGATCACAGCAATGTCTAAAAGACTACAGGGATGTACACCAGTGTGGTGGACTCAAAAGGATGGATTTTTTAAAGAACCAGTGGCAAACTGATCACTCGCTTAATGGAGGAAGCTGTTTCAACCTGTTACACAGATGGTATGCTGTGCGGATGTTCTTGGAGTTTTCAGCATCATAGAATTCTTTTGTATTTCTCAAAGGAATTTTTTCAAGATGCAACTGTGCCAGCAGAAAGCACGTGGTGGAACCTGGTTGATTCCTCAGCTCACAATCCATAAACCAGATGCCGTAGTTAGGTGTATCTGCAGAGACTTACATAAGAGCTGGGTCAGTGGGACAGATTTGGCAAGAATCTTCTTGAAAGCCAAAGAAGCTGGAGGAAGATGTGGAAGCACACAAGGATTTCTGCAAGCAGTCGTGCAGCCAAGCAAGAATCAATTATTTGTGGGATTTTAGTTTTGTTTTGGATTTTATTTTTACTCTCAAATGTTTTGTGGCTGGTTAGAGAATAAAATAAGAAAGTTGTGCAAGAATTCAATTTGTGCTTACTGTGGTAATTTCAAACTCTATGACACAAAGTCGGCTTTTTAAATAACGTTAGGACATGAAGGAGAGGGACAAAAAGACTGTTTTAAGGCATTAATCTGTCCTAATTGCAACCCAATTTTATAGAGGATAGAACATGAGATATAATAATGCCACCTTTGTCCTTATGGAGTACACAGCATGTTTTCTGTGTATGAAATAGAGTCAATTTTATCTTGCAGACTCTGTATCCAAGCTCAGAATGGCAAACCAAACAAATGCTTTATAAGGTCCTATATTTTAAGTAGAGAGTGAAGGAAAATATTTGCTGTGCCTGTAGGACTTTCTATCTGTCTCTCGTGTTGACAGTGTGCCACTTTATATAGATGGATACCCATTCACTGGACCAATGAGCTAAATGATCTAGTAAATAGTATCAGTTGACCTGAAACTGCCCCTTTTTTGAATAAACTTTTTTAGAAAAAATGTTGTCATAATCTCACTAGAAATATGGCTGTGATAGACCCGGGCAGCCAAAGCATCCCCTGCCTGCTGTTTCCTTTGGAATTTCTCTTGTGATAAATTACCATCAAATGATGATGAAAGGAAAAGAGTTGGGACTGCTTTCTATATACCCTAGTGGAAGAATTAATTTATGCCAAATTGTGAAATTTGGGACTAAGCTTATGTTACAGATCATGGAGTGCCTGCAGAACCCTGTGGGCTTCAGTAAATCACTCTGCAGGGGAACAGCTACCTGCCTTTGCTGGACCTTAAATCTAGGCACTCTTCTTGGGATGCTGCTGTTGTTTCTGAGGGTGAATCACTTCCTTCCCCTGCCTTAACTCTTCTCTTCATGGATCTGAAGAGAGCTCCTGTGGAGATCAGGAACGATCTCCTATGTGGTGCCAAAAGTATAAAACCTTAGTGGGGGTGGTGTAAAAGTGGGGGAGGAATTGAAGAGATGAGATTCAGATGCCATCTTTATTACAGGTACTGTAGGAAACCAGTGTTTCCTTCTTTCTTTGTGTTCCACAGTGTCTCCTAAAAGTATTTCCATACTTGTTAAACAGGACTATTACACAGGAAGGCCATACCAGTTGCATGTACTGTCATGCCTGGACACCTGTAAGTTCATGCTGGTTTTGACTGGTCCAGGCAGTTCAAGCAGCAAAGAACTACCTGGGGTAATCTGCACCTAGCCTGAGACACTTTTATTTTGTTACACAGCTACACATATGTCTTATACAGCTTAAGTAAATTTGGGGTTTAAAAACATCTCTAGGGAGAGGGCAAGCCCGTTATTTATTATTATTGCCCTTGCAATCCTGTCCTTGCTAGATTCCTTCTGAACTCGCAAACTCTCTAACCTGTCAGGTAAAACAAACCACAAATGAAGAAAGGTTAGGATGTAAAATCCCCAGGTCTGTGTTAAAGTACTATTTTATCTACTACTAAAATTGTATGTTGCAAAGGTGAAGAGAACCATTAGAGAACAGGTGCCCTGAATGAGAAAAGATTTCAGACCCTGGACCTAGAAGCCTCATTGTTGATTTATTTGAGAAAACTACAGTGATTCAGGGCAAAAATGGAGTTTCTCCACTCTTCATCTTCAAGTGAAGAAGAATGAGCTTTCCTAACAGACCTTGCCCTGCCAATAGGAATAAATGACTGTGATTTCTGAACACTCTCAAGGAGACCTGGAGACTCAATATGCAAAATCTCTCATTCTATCATTGAAAGTGCAGCCTTGGATTATTACTGACAGCCAAGATGCAGTTAAAGTAAAGGTCATGCAGACTATTGACAATAATAAATTCTAAGATTTGCTATCTTTTTGCTGAGGCCTGCATTAGGCTATGCATCAAAGACCTGTAAAAAAAAAAAAAAAAAGTGGTTTGCCCTTAGCTAATAAAAAATGCAATGTACATTTTTCAAACTTGCTTTTTGAAGGAGCTAGAGACCTGTAAAAGTATTTCATATCCTTGTATTTCATATTCTTATATTTTAAATTAACACACTGGGAGGCCTGCCCACTTAACAGTCAGTATTCTCCTCTGTGCCCACTCATGATACATAACTGAGGTTACTTAAAATCATCTTTTGCCAGTGGGTGTAGTATGACAGTATGTTGGAACAAAGTCTGAGTGTAAACACTAGCAAGTTAATTCAGTTTTTGGGGTGTAAGCCTTAGGTAAAGAAAAAAAGTCTTTAATTTTACAGTTATTATTAAATTGTCTGTTTCTTATTGGGAAACAAATATGTATTGCTTCAAAACTCAGGGCACAAGGTAGGTTTTTTTTGCAACCTGTTTGTGAAAAATGTTTTTTTTAAAAAAAGGGTAGAGAAAGAACAAAGCCTAAGAAATAGAGCTGCTCAAGGTTTCAGTTATTGACACTTAAATGCAGGGAAGAGCAACTCTGAATTTATCAGTCATGGATAAATGACTTATAATTTTAGCAATGAAATTAATATATGAATCTTTGCTTTTTTATTTCTTAATTTTTGTCATGGAAGAACCATTTAGGTCTCTTTATTTGAATATAGTTAATGAATTTGGTTCTTATATAGAACAGATTGAGAACCCTGGATATTCACTGCAGTTCTATGATTTATTCAGAGAGCAGATAGTCCATAGGGATCTACAGTATAACTTGTCATATTTAGAACTGTAGCCTAACACTAATATGGAAAAAAAAAAAAAGTCTTTAGAATGTGAGAGAGCAGAAGAGTGAAGTTCTTGATCCTCTGTGGTAAGGCTAACAAAGCCAGTGCATGTTAATTGCCAAATGTGGGCGTTTTCGCTACAAGAATATTTGCCCAGGGGAGACCAGACAAACACCACCAAGTGAGACAGTTTTCAGCTGATGGTAACAACTTATAGCCACTGGTAACTCAGAGAGCTGAACTGGCAATTGAGCAATGAAAGATGCCATTTTCTATTATCAGTCCCATAGGTTATCCCCCACATGTAGTTTGAGAACAGCAAGATTTCCATAACGTGCATATCAGCTTTTTAAGTACTGCTGAAATATCTGAATTTGCTTATGGATGTGTCACAAAGATTCTTGATGGTTGTATTTAATTGTAACTGGAATGGAGAAAGCAGTAGGGAGGGAAGGGTATTTTAAAAACTATTGCTCCTATATCAACTATTAAGTAAACAAACTCATAATTAAATACTGCTTCAAGCACAGAGACAGTAAGAATGCATAAGGGACTTTCTATATCACACATACTTAACTTTCTTTATTACATTTGATTGTTGATACCCCCCAAAATGCTTCAATTACACTGGCATTTGTTATTAAATAAGTGAAACAAAAAAGCACACACAATTTCAAAACAATTTGTATTAAAAATTATAAAATTTTTATTAGGCTATCTATTATGACTATAAAATCCTTATATTATAAAGTTGTGTTATTTTAATAGTCCATAAAAGAGAAATAATTTAATTCAATTTCTTTAAATTTTAATTCAATTAAATTAAATTAAAAATAAAATTTTTAATTCAATTTCTTTAAATTAAGCTTTTAAATGAACCAATTACTACTCAGTTCAATGGAAATCAGCTAGTACTGAGATAGGAGTGTAGTCTTTGTCTTGTATATACTTTACACATATATATATAAACTGCAGGATATTTTCAAGTTTTTAAACTACTCCACTGTTATTTCAGTTGTTACAACCTTCCTTATCTCATCAGGTATCTAGTGCCAATGCTGAGATTTCAGTCACCTAAAGTAAATGGAGTGTGCCCAGCGAACATTTCACAAACTGCTATGGAAATCCTGAATTCCCTCTATCAGGCCTAATTTCTTCATCTGCATGCTGTGTTGACCTAGTATATGTTAAAATGAAAATGAAAACATAACAACTTAGTTTTCAAGTCCTTTTAACTTCTAGACTAGAAAGTGAGTTATTACCTGATAGATAAGAAAAATTCCTCATATTTGGCTTAAAAACTTTGGTTTGGAAATGGTTAAAAAAAGCTATTATGCATTACTAAGTGATCCAGAATTCAAATGTAAAACTTAAGGAAAGATGCCATCTGCATTCAATGGGCTGTAAAAGGAAGGTCCACCTGCCTAGGCAGTATTGGGGCAGTCAGGTCATTCCTGTCTCCAGTCTTTGTGTACAGGTGTAAGTGAGTACATGGGGTATGTGCCCACATGCACTGCTATAAAATCTTCATTGCCAACAATCTGTGATTTCAAATACTGATAGGAGTTAGGCCAGCATGACAATAACACATTTACTGTGCTTCATTGTGTTTGTTTATGCCACGTTTCCCTTAGATTATCCCCTTTTGTCAATCTCTTGCTCTATTGCCCCATCAAAATAAGCAGTTCCTATGGCAACAGATGTGATATTCTGGAACAAATGTAGTGAGTTCTGCCAGTGCGGTAGGAAGCCTGTTGGACCAACACCATTTCATTTGGATCCACAAGTGAAGGAGTTTACTTAGTTTTCCTTTTAACCAGCTCTTAAACAGGCTGAGTCTTAAGCAGCTGAGGAGAAGTTCCATGATCAAACTGTCTTATCCACTATATCAGATTGCAAAAGGAAAAACCTAATTACCCCCCCCACTCAAATTTCACAGAAATAAATTTCTGTCACGAAACTCTCCAAGGTAACAGTAGTGAGCTTATATCCCCTTAGAGCTCTCCACTTGTGTTTCTTACCTTCAATGAATTATACAGTTTGGCTTATCATGTTACCATCCAGCTGTTAAATAAATGGACATATGTGTGCCCAGAGGTAGGCCATTAGTGTGCAAAAAAAAGTCTTTTTATGCTCCACATTATTGCAAGAGTACATCATGCCAACCTGAAGGATTGATTGCTGACTGTGCTGGTCCTTGTGTCCCCTCTGCTGCTGCTGCTGCTGCAGGATTTGGAGGTGGCTCATGATGGTGAGGTTGCTACATGGCCCTGCAACGGCTATATCAACACATTATTGCTTTTTTCAGGCAATTAGGTTTAGGGAACAGTGTGCACTCAAAATGATGTGTGCTGGAACAGTGTCTTGGAGCTGTCTTTTGTCTTATTTAATGGGTCTCTTTATTCTCAATGTACCAGGGAGGCCTGTCAGCTGACCTGTGCTTTGAACCTTACCAAGTGAGTTCACAAAGTTCTAATATTTTGTAGGCTTTGAGTCTAAACATAATAGTTTTATTTTACTTCTGGGATTTGCCTTGAGTGGGGGGATTGAGGGGTGGGTGATGAGGAGTTGTGTGTTTATGTGTTTTATTTTTCCTTCAATTTTATTTTTTTTTTTACCTTTATGCCAATTACTCAGTGCCCTAAAATGCCCACCATGAGTCTTGTGGGAATTGATTGAAGTGTGAATGTGCGTATGACACTCTGATTAGAATTCTCTGTGAATTCAAAGTGAATCACAATAACATTTCTGGTTTTGCTTTTGGTTTTGTGTTTGTTTTTTGTTTTTAGGGTTTTTTGTGTAGGTTTTTTTTTTGTTTGTCTTGTTTTGTTTTTGTTAAAGTTTACTACATTGACTCTGCTTTTAGGCAGGTTATATTCTTTTTGTATCATTAAGGATAAATTGCTGCTATTTCTTCTCATATTACTCTACCACAAATATGTGACAACACATGATAGAAACTGACTGTAGCTCTTGCTAAGTTTTTAATATTATGTGGCTCTTCTAAGCATGAATATAAGTCTTACTTCCCTTTTGTTTCCTACATACACTCCAGGCATCTCCCTTCTGGAATATTGTGCCTGTTCTTGTTAAGAACGGGTTTAGATTTGTTTATGTAGGAATCCAGAAGCATTACAGTTAATTTGCGGTCCATGATCAAACATACTGAGTGTGACATTTTCACTGATGTAGCTTTTTGTGTGTGTTTGATTTTTCGGAGTAGTTCTGCTGTGGCAAGAAAGCTGCCAATTTTGTCCTGCCAGAGGTTCCAATCTCTCTGTACCTGCAGTCTGCTCTATGAATTCTTTATTTTATTTGTGAATGCTCTCCTGGTATCCAGAAGGGCAGCCTTGGCAAGCAGATCAGGATTTTCTCAGAGTAAGGCATCTAGTGATGCATCAAACTCTCAAAGCAAGTGCTTAACTCTCTGTGTGCAAACCTTTCTTATGTTGACACACATAAAAAGGTGCAGAAAAACAGAGTGCAAGTGCAGGGGGCTTATGATACCTCTGGAACAGCTTAAGACCTCTGCAAACTTCTCCAATACACTGCTCAGGAATCCAGTATCTTCCTTGTTATTTGCACCCTGGGAAAAAGCAAACAGATGTCCACTTGTGAAAACTAGAATCTAACAGCAACTTGTGCCCTACACCAAGTTGCCAGGTTTGCCTGTTGGGTTTGTGGTCTGACAAGTTAAAAACCCTCTTATAATTGGGCTCAATGGTGTGTCATGATTTTAATTACATTTTAAATATGGTATATTAACAGAGTCAAGTGCCACTTTTGTGGAGGTGAGTTTTGAAGATAATACATCCACCTGCAGTGTGCTGGGTTTCTGCCAGTGGCTCTTTGTAACACACACAGAATCAAGATGCTAATGGAGACAGTATCAGTAGCAGGATGTGATGATCTTTTATCTCACCAGATATTGAAACAAAAGGCATCCAAGGAATTCTGGGTCAGCTGTCACTGAAGATCACTGAATACAGCAATTTACATTACCACTTTTTCAGATCCATTTTCAGTGTTCTGAATGTTGAGCAGCATGTGGCTGGGACCTGACTTCCCCTGGAAGAATACAGGCTGTTATGAGCCAGAGGGCTAGTCAATCACTAAAATTGTATAGTAAAAGCACACCTGAATCTGTTTTGAGATCCCTCCTTGCTCTAAAGATTGACACAACTAAAGCTAGCTGGTATGTTTTAGTGTCTGCATACAGGGACCTGCTTATTACATTGGCAACTTCACAGGCTTCAAAGGTCTAAAGATTTATCTGTAAGGTATGTCACAGAGATTAATGTCTTTGCAAAAAATTAATTCCCAGATTTTTACAGTTGTATATTGTCGTAGAATGAACTTGCTCATTGGAAAGTTTTACACTCTTTTGTGACATTCATCCTGTTCAACAACACTGTGCTGTTTTCTCCTTGGACAACTAAGTTTTGAACTATCCTTTTGTTGTTTTCGGGTTGTAGGATTATGTAGGGTATTTAATATTTTCAGTTTTGCGTTTCATGAAAATGTAGCAACTTTTCTGCAAGATGTATTTTCTGCCCCTTTGTTTGTGCCCCTTTGACAGGTAAAGGGAACTTGAATGCTAGTGTTTGAAACAAACTAAGGGGAAAACCAAAACTCACTTCTACAAAAGAATTAAGCTTACAGTTGGATAGTAAATATTAACAAAGCTATATTTCTGTTTCAATTCAGCTATAATATATTTTTCCAAGCTAAACTGTGGAAAAGGACAGAGGTATGCTCAGAACACTGTACACTGAAAGAACAAAAATCCTGTGTGAAGAGTTAAGAACTGTTTCTGGTTTTGACTGCTTTTTTGTTCTACACTATAAATTGAAATATATGTATGTATTAAAATTTACAATAAATGTTTTATCCTTTAATGTGCATGTAATGATGTAAAATATTTTTTGTCAATATATAATGTCCAAATATGAAATCCTGTGTTACTTATCAAAGCATATAGTAGTTACTTTTTTTTCCTTATACTTCAAAGAAATCACTGGGGTGATATGAGACTCCCTAAAAGTGGAATAAATGGAGATATGATCTCAACATACCTCAGTAACTTCTTTATACACACACTTGACTTGAAATGATCCAGCCAGTTGTTGTTAGTTAATATTTCAGTAACTTATACGTAGGAGAACATCAGGACTTAATACTGCTTGATGTTTGCAGAATATTGTGTAAGAAAGTAATTTTGGTCTCTTTTTATTCTAGTCAGCTGCTGAAAATGTGTGCTTATATTCCATTTTTGAATGCAACACTTCATACACTTCCCCAAGCAGGTGACATGAACGAAGCCAACAATTTAGGATTTGCATACATCAAATGCAAACAGCCTTTTTGAAGGGTGTGACAAAATGCTATCAAAGAACTAGTATATGGGTGGGAGATAAACTGCTTTTAAGCATCACAGTGGAGATTATTTGTGGACTTATTTTACAAAGAAAGTGGAGAAGCAGCAAAGTAATTCTTGTATATCCTAAAATTTAAACAACAATTTGCAGGGTGGTGCTGACAGGTTTATGAAAACAGTTTTTCTGTTGGATTCAGCTGCTGGATTTGTATATTCCTGGAGTATTTTGCTCTGATTCTTCACTTTTCATTTATGGGGAGATTTTCACACAGGAAACAATTAAACTATTTGTATAAGGAAGAAGTGCAGATTCAGGACTACTTAGATCAGAATATGCTGATCAGAGTATTACGGAGTAATTCTTTAGACTTTGCTGGGGGAAGGTTCTTCCAAAGAAGTTTTGCATTTCTTTGTTGGAGTCTTAGCTCATTCTTCCAGGCAAGATATTCACAGGTGAGACTTTCACCTGCCCTGGGGGATATTGCCAACTGCTAAGCAGTGAGTACTTGTTACTGCAGAAACTGTCTTGTCCTCATCAAGTAGTGCAGAGTTTGTGAGGCCAAGAGAGGCATCAGGCAGAAGATGACTTTCTAAGATAGCAAAAGGGAGATCTTGGCCACAAACTGCAGGTTTGGCTTTGAGTAATAGGTTTTTTCAGAACTGCTTATGTATGTTATTAAATAGCTGCTGGATAAAATTCAGAAATACTCCTGAAATCAGGTCCCAGTACAGCAGACTGCTTTCACAGTCTGGTAACTGCACTGTGGGGAGAAATTCACCCTGGGTTAGTCTCATCCCTGGTGCAACCTGGAAACAACGGCATGTTGTGCACTTGCAGGGTCAGGAGCTGGCACACTTCTCCACCCAAACACATATCCCAGGTTACCTCATGGATCCATATCAAGGAAAGACCTGGCTAGAAGGAAAGGAGATCTGGGCTGACTGGCTGATGAGAGCTGCAGTGAGCTCCAGTCACAGCCTGGCCGTGTGCTTGCTGGGGTCAGACCTGCAGCCTTGCTGTGGGAATTATAGAGCTTGAAGATAGCTGAAGGTATAGTCAGGCTTGGGACTTAGCTTTACCTAGTCATCAAACCACTGGGATTTGGGCTGAGGCACTTCTGAAATGGGCAAAAATGAGAGCTGTCTTTGGGTACTTAGTCATTTAAAGGAGATGTTTGGTCTGTTCTCCTCACAGATGGGTGCGGTTCAACCAGTCTTGCTCTTTTATGTTTTGTGGACTGCTAATGTTTGCACATTTTTGAAAAACACTGTTCCAGAATGAAAATGCTCACATAAACCTGCATGTGAAAAGGAATAGCCTTGTTAAAAAGGGATAGGCTCCAGAAATGAAGATATCAATCCTTTCTTAATAAAGGATAATTAATTCCCCTTATAGAATTTGGCTTCTAACTGATTATAATTGCATTTTACTCTGAAGACTAATTTAGCAACTGGGTCAGTGGCTACAATACCATCCTTATCAGTTACATGATGGATAGAAGCATCTGGCACTACCTTTACTCTTTGAAATCTGTTTTCAACAGATTCCCTTGTCATTTTGAGACTGCCTTCGATGTTTAGCTTTCATAAACAATAAAACATGTAATGACTCTGTAGTTGCTAATGCTGCATATTTATCAAGAACAAAAAAATAGTCTATGCTGAAACATAATGTTTTCATTTATTATTATTCAGAAGGGTAGTAGTATTTCCCCATAATAATTTATTAAGGTTAGTTTAAATGAAGATATGGCTTATGCTCAGGAAATATTGGGTGAGCAGAACATCCCACTGCTTTCTTTGGAATGTGGATGAGAAAAATATGTTTCCTTTTTTCTTCAGCTGTTTTGAAGGCAAAACATTATATTGTGCAATTTCAGAAAGGATATTAAACTGAATATTTTTTGGGGGGTAATAAAGAATAATTTTTACAGGTTTAATTATTTATAAAAGCTAATGCCTGACCAATGTGGCTCTGTCTGTGGTTGAGCCAGGTATAAACAGATATTTCCTTAGTTTTCTACATGCAGTTGTCAGTGTAGGTTAATCCAAGTCTGACACATCCCTCAGATTCACTCTAGGGCCTCTCAGCACAGACTACCCTTGTTATGAATGGTGTCAGGCAGTGTGATGGCTTTGTGTTCGTGATGTAACACCACCACTGCAGGTAACAGAAGCTGCCACTTATTTTATTCTACCTTGGGAACTTGAAGCATATATTCAAAACTCAAAACCCAAAAAAGAACCTCAACAAACCAACAAACAAACAGCATAAAAACACAAAAATAAGCTTTTTATTTTATTTTTTAATGAGTATTATTCATTCATAAGTGAAAGCTTAGAATGTCCAGTTTCACAGACTTTCCAGCTGTAAATTAGTTTTTGCAAAACCAGGTAAGTCTTCAGTGAGTTAATTGTGTCTTGCTGAACGAAGCCTTTAAATGATGAAACTATGCAATGTGTTGAAATTACCAAGATACAATTCAGAAAAGCTTAAGGCTTCTTCTTTCTTGAAAGTACTGATTTGTTCTATGATTTTTTTTTTTGTTGTTGTTGTTTTGTTTTTGTTTTTTGTTTTGGATGATTGCAACTGTGTGATACTTGTACAACATAGACAGAATATAGAGCAAGGTTATATAACTGTTGTGGTTTAGGAATGGCATTCCTCAATTTATGTTCACACCAATGCACTCTAAACCAGGTGCTGCTCATTCACTCCCTCATCCCCTTTCCCGCTCCCCTTCGGTGGGCTGGAGAAGAGAATTGAAGGCACAAGAGTCAAAGATTACAGCTTGAGAAAGGAACATTTTACAGTAAACAGCTATGGAATAAGCAAACCAACAGTAACAGCTACAATATCGATAACAGAGGGAACTGATGTTACCCGACTTCTCCTTTCATCATGCTCAACCACCCCTTCCCTGTCTGCAAAAAATGACCAGAGGCTGTGTAAAATACCCTCTGTGCCTAAGCATGTCCCTCCTGGCTACAGCAAAAATTAACCCCATAGTGGCCAGAACCATGACCTTACCCACCCCTTATGACACTATTTGTTTCATGCCCAAGTCCTATACATTCCAGCTATATTTGTATACACATAAAGACACAAGCACAGGCAACATTTCCACAGGCAAAAGCTTTCCCTCCAAGATGTCTTTTGAGTTTATTCAGTCCATGACTGGGTTTTATCCATCTTAGAGGTCTTCCAGGGCAGAAGGGCTGGCGTGATGTCAGTGGGTTGCTGTATCAGGAGCCTACGGCTGGTTTATCTAGAGCACTCCATACACCTTGTCCATGGTACTTATGGCAGACACTGTCTGCCATATGACATGAATGATGTCATTCAGCATCCTTTGTACCCCCAACTCCAGAAGCCTAGATGCTGCTCTGAAGTCTCCATGGGTACTTTTTGCCAGAGACCCCAGGAAGGAAGGACTAGGAAGGACCATTCTCCCTGGTTGCAGTGTAAAGTACATTTTCTACATCCTGTCCTGTACTGAACTGTCCAAGGGCTGCTGCATGAACAATCTCCTCTTTGATTTGTTCAAAGGTGTAGCAGGGTGTCTCATCCCTCACAAGAGCTTATCTGTTGTTTTTTAACCCATCAGATAACCCAAACAGGACAAGCTGCCTTGCTGTCATTTTGGTACCACAGGGTTAACACTGCTTTAGCATCTCCCAGCTGCCTGTAAACGTCTTACTGTTGAAGGGAGATCTGTCAAAATAAGCCAGATTTTTGTCTGACAGACTTCACTTTACAAACTATAAAAGCCACACCAAATATTATTGGAATATAGTTTTTCCATCTGAAAATAACTTTTAAGTTTCTGCCCTTAATCCATATGATGTAAGTCAAGTAGCTCTTACCAATGATGCAGTATATAATTTCAACTGTCTAAAAATTTTTTCACCAACACTTCTTTCATGCTTCTTTTTATAGAGGAATCCAGACAAAGAGAGCCTGTGGATTATGTAATGTTTATACTTAATTTGAGAGGTTTTTTTCAGTTCATAATATGGTGTTTGGGACTCAAATGGGAAAATCATTGCCACTGGTATTCCCACTGCTGCTAGTTTATTTTCTAATTTTATTTTTTAATTGATGGAGAGAACTTGCTCAAAATATCTGTATCCATCTTTTGACTTATTTGTCCTTCTTCATTGAACAGATTTTACATCAGCTGCAATTTCTAGAATGAAAGTGGTTGCCTAAAATTCCTGTAGGATCCGTGGAAAAACTTAGTCTATACCATGCCATGAGCCATCTTTATGTGAGGTATTAGTTCTGTGGTTAAATGAACCTTGAAATGAAATTAAGTCCTCTTTCTCTCATCTTGTGGCCACAGAAAGAACACAGGGAGATGAACCAAGATGTGTGTATCTACAGATTAGAGTCTGAAGCTAGACCTAGATTGCACCTCCAACACCATCCAAGCTTCTGTCATATTGGTGCAACACTTTGATTTTCAGGTTCTGTGCATTGTCTTTCTATGAATCTTAGATGGAGGCTGTTAAACAAAATTTCTCTTCCTGGGTTAGAAAAAAAATCATAGATTAGAATACAAAATATTAATTAGGTTAGAAAATATTTGATCCCAACCCATAATATTATTGTAACATAGCATGATCAGTAATAACAATATATGTAAAATTATAATATGGACCTTTGCTTTCTTTTTTTGTATCTGAACTTGCAAATCAGCTGTAGAAAATAGCACTTTCTGCAAATATGTTCTATGTCTTCTAGAAAGAAACAAGAATATCACATCTGACAAGCTGGGCAAATGGATTCTCTTGGATTATTATTAAGGGAAGAATTATGCTTTATTTCAATATTCTAGAAGTTAGTTTACTTGTAAATTAATGAATGACCTCAGCACTTTTAAATTGTTTTTTATCTCAATACTAAAAAAAAAATATGCTATAGAGGTGGACTACCTTCAATTACTCAGAGACAAAATGGGGCAAAGATAAAACTGGGTTGGTGAGGACCTCATGGAAAAAGCCCTTTATTTCCATAGGAGTACAGCCAGGAAAAACATATCAAATGTACAAAGGATGCCCCAGAATACCATTCTGTTCAGATCATTATAAGTTGTTATAACTTCTGAGCGCTTCAAATTAAACTCTGCCATTTACAGAGTGGCACTGTGTAGTATAATTTAAAATGATAGGAGTTTATATATTTGTCATTCAAACCTACCTATGAAAAAATACACCTGTTGCAGTCTCTGAAGGCTTCTTTTAAGAAGTTCAGGACTTGCCTAAAATTCTGTTATGAATTTTATAAACTGAGTTTGTGTGTGTGTATGTATGTACAAATACATGGTGAACTGTGGAACAATCTATAATCTAAACTGACCTTTAACTGCTTTGCCTAGTGCCCTGAAGCAGTGGACCTGCTCATTATTGCTGTTTGACATTTTAAACATAGCCTGAGAACTGAACAGGTAAATGACAATTAGATGACTGATGATATAAAATCAAATCTTGTGATTCATTATGAGAGGTGAACTTCAATTTCAAGGATGTTTTTTAGGAAAACAACAATCAGGCTTTTATGAGATAAAATTATCACTTATGTATCTGACAAAACTAGAGATCTGTGATTTTAGTAGTATAACAAGAAAGATATTCTGGATAATTCAAGAAATGGAAAAATTTGACTGTTGAATTTTATTTCTAATAACTGTGACTTGACTATTGATGCAATTTTAATTATCTTATTAAATGTAGTTTAATGGTTTGTGATTTAAAAACATCTACCAGTGTGTGTGAGTGCGTGTGTGTGTTTATACAGGAATCCACGTGCATGTGTGCACAGGAATTCCCTGGAATTCTCCAAACACCTCTGTATAAAATGTTACATATTGCTCCATTGCTTGTAAATGCCTGAGAGCACAATGGTTATGTTGGAGCTTGAGATCATATGTGCTCCCTTCATAGATAACATAAATAACCTGCATGTGTTAGGCTGTTCAAGGCACATTCCTGAGGCTGCAAACTCACCAGTCTCAGATTTATGAGGATTTAAAATGGATGCTGCCTGCACAGCCTTAACCTACTCCATATGTGTACGTCTGATGCACTTTTATGGGAATACAAGCCACTGTTATCTTTTGTCTCAGCAAGCTCCTGTGATGAGAAAGGATTGTATAAACTTTTAGTGAAATAAAAATTTCATATAATAAAATATTTTTATATTATATTTTATTTTATTTCATATAAATAAAATATTTATCTTTATTCTATTTTTCTAGGACCTTGATAGTTTTTTCTGCACCCTGATAATTACTTATCAGTTGTGTGTTATGCTTAAGACAATATTTAATTTTTTTTTACTGACTTTTTGGCCAACTTCAGTATCGTTTCAGAGTTCTTCACATGCAATGATTTATGTGGTGTACCAGTTTAGTGTTTTATTTTACCTCAGTGATTCTGCAATTCAGATAATAGAATCAGGAAATGAAATAGAAATAAAGCTGAGGATACACAGTTAAAGCACGTCTATGGGAAATTAATCTCTGATGGGTTGTCGGCATGTCCTCGATAGTTGTAGTATTAGACAGTGTTTTCCATTTTTTTTAGTCCACTATGATTTTTTTTTTTTTTTTTTTTTTT
>VZRH01004970.1:637817-651825 GCA_013397555.1 Urocynchramus pylzowi | reverse complement strand
TTTTTTTTTTCTTTTTTTTTGTGAATTTTGAAGGCAATTTGTAAGGATACAATACAGTCCTGCTGTGATAACTATCTCCTTGAGAAGTGCCAAATGACCATGAAGAAGAAATAAAAAATCCTAGAGTCCAGTTCTCAATTTTAGGAGACATTTCTCATCTACTTTTGCTGTCACCTGACAGCGTTATGGAATAATATGGGCCATGTTGTCTTTGCTGCATCAAACTCCCACCCACATGTAGAATTGAGGATAAAGTGAGATCTTTTGGATTGCCTTGTTAACCATGTTGAAACAGTAGAGTCTGTCATAATACACTATGATGATATAATTTGAGCAAGGTACCTACAAAAGGCTGAAAGGCTCAGGGGAGACCTTAGCACTGTCTACATGTCCCTGAAAGGAGGCTGAAGTGGGGGGTGGTGAGGGTGAGTTTTTTTCCCCTGCAACCAGCAACAGAACAAGAGGACACAGACATAAGATGCACCAGGAGAAGTTTAGGTTGGACATCAGGAGGAATTTCTTCACAGAAAGGGTGATTGGGCATTGGAATGGGCTGCCCAGGGAGGTGGTGGAGTCACTGTCCCTGGAGGTGTTTAAGAAAAGTTTGGATGGGGCAGTCAGTGCCATGGTCTAGTTGACAAGGTATGTGAGGTGGCGTTACATTGGACTTGATGATCTCAAAAGCTTTTTTCAGTCTAGTTGATTCTGTGATTCTGTATTTGCTTACAGATCAATTGGCTAAGATTATCCTATGCCTCATGATATTGCTGTAAATTATAGAAATTTTCTCTAATTGCTACTAGAAACACACACACACACACACACACACACACACATACAAAAGCAAGGCCAAAAGGTCTCCATTTGCCCATACCTTCTATTTTTTAATTCTGTGCCAACTGTTATCTGCATATTAATTATATACCTTTACATTGTGTATAAAAAATTATTCTTTGTCATTTTCAAGATGACACTTCTCATTATGATAATAAAATTTCAGGGTATTAATTTGTGCTGGTTTTGGCTGGTAGACAGTTAACTTTCTTGAGAGTGGCTGCTGTGGGGCTGTGTTTGGATTTGTGCTGAACATAGGGTTGATAATAAAGGGATGTTTTTGTTATTGCTGAGCTGTGCTTGAACAACAGTCGAGCCATTTCACCGCACCCCGGCATTGAGAAGTCTGGGGGTGCAGAAGGCATTGGGAAAGGGAAGCAGATGGGGCAGCTGACCCAAGGTATAGTCAAGACCATACAGTGTCATTCAGCATTTAAAACAAAGGGGAAGGTTGGTTGGGTAGCCACTGATCGGGGACTAGCTGGGCATCAGGTTGTTAGTGATGAGAAATTGTCTGTTTGCATGGCTTGTCTTATTTTCCTTTTCACTACAATTTGTTATTATTACTATTTTATTTCAATTATTAAGCTACTGTTTTCTCAAACCATAAGTTTTCCCACTTCTCACTCTTCTAAATCTTTCCTTCACACCCCTACCTCCCTCCCCCTCCAATCCTTTTGGGGGCAGGGGAGATCCAGGGGCTATGTAGGGCTTAGTTGCTGGCTGGGGTTAAACCATGACAGTCCTAACAGATTGAGCAGGACATATTAGAAGGCATTTTTGTCTGTTAATGATTTCAGGCCATGATGTTGATTCATCTGCTCTCAATATTTATTTGGTCTGCCCTGTGCTTGGGTATTTTGCTGTACATGTTAAAGATTGCTGCTGGCTTTTGCAGCTTGCTGTGCTCTGTAGTTGTTAGTGATATTTTGCCTGAAAAATTTGTTTTTTTAAATACTGACCTCAAGCGTAATCTGGTGTTTGGGCTCTGTACTGAAGCCATTAGTGTACTTCCAGTACTGTCTAGTGGCAACAATTAACAAACACTTCTTCCTCTGAGAAGTTTTTGTGGAGGAAATACAGAATGACACCTTTGCTGGCTTCTGTGGTGTTCTCTCCCTTATTATAATAACTTCTCAGTATCTTGAACATTCTTGGGTAGTTACAATACAAATTTTGATATTTCTTAGACAAAGCCCAAGCAATATTCCCAACATTAACAAGTAACTTAAGAACGTGACCCAGACCACATAAGAGAATGGTCCACAGGGCATGTAGGCAAATATCTAAAGAATTTCTCACTTCTAAAGGCCTGGAACTTCGCTTCCAAACAACTACAAGATCCTGATTAAGTGATAAGATATTTGAAAATGAAAAAATATTCTGTGGCTAGTCCAAAGAGGCGCAACTTACCACTCTGTGCTGGGCCCTGGCCAGCATCTACCAAGCATGTCTCAGTGTTATGCAAACATTATAAAATATACACACCACAAACCATATGGTCTTAGCCCAGGTCTTCACTGACACTAGTTCCAATGTAATTCTGAGTTACAGTTGTGTAATAATACTCAACATGTTTCATGTTAAAACATAGCTGACTTGTAAGTCAACATTAAACCCTCTACCAACAGATTGGAATTTGAAAGCATATGGAGATATCTGCCTTATTTCCTGTGTGGTCACAAACAAAGAGGTTGTTTGCTGGTGTCAGGGAGGTTCTGTGGAAGCAACTTAACTCCAGAAATAACTCTTTGCAGGACTGCATCTTCTACTGAGGGCATGGTCTTGTACAAAGAAGACGGAAGACTTATAGAGAAAGTGGAAGGCTTATAATTCCTAAAGCCTCTTTCATATAAAATTTCAGGTGTATTTCAGTTAGACCATCAATCTACTCAAATAACTTCTCTTTGCAGTTTTGGCAGGTAGGGGAGAAAAAAATAATAAACAAGCATATGAGTAGGAAGAAGCATTAGAGAGACCACTGTTAGTGTGTTAAAATATACCAGGGAATACAGTTCACTAAAGTTGTTAAGAATTGGACAGAATTTGGAAAAGAAGCTGTAAAAAATATTTGGAGGGTTAAAATGGGCTTTTAAAAGATTTTTTTTTTTTTTTAATAAGACTATGTTGCTATTTGGTGGTGTCTTTTTTCTAAAGATGCAGTAAGATAAAATGATAGAAACTTGAAGCCTGAAGAACTGCTTGGTTTTGTTACTCAAGTAGTATACTTCTGATAGATAAAAATAGTCTTGGAACATTTTACAGTATAATGCAATGCATTCTGGGTTGCTCTCATACTTAGATGAAGGATAGGGAGCTACATATTTGGGTCTCCTTAGTTATTGAGAGTTGACACAGCTAAAATTCTGTATGGAGAAGTGCTGCTGCACTCCTTAGCTATACCCAGTGAGGGAATTCTAAAGAAAAAAAATGGGCTCCTGGTGCACTAATTTTTCCATTCCAGTAGCAGTCAACGTGCATAAAACTGTTATGTGACTTCCTCACAGAAAATATTATGGCCAGATATATCTTCTGTATCTAAATTTTAATGATGCTATTTATACTTTGATTGCAAATTTGTCCTTCTGATCATGGATGTCTATACATCATCAGTCTGTCTGTGGGAAAGAAAACTGATACAGAAAACTGATTACTGCTCATTGTATTTGTGTTTCCATAATGCCAACATGTAGAAAACACATTTCTCTGAAGCAGGTGTTGAACTTAGTTTTGCTTCATGTTTGGAATGTGTGTGTATTTATTTCTCTTCTTTCTGCATAGAAATATTTCACTAACAAGACATTTACTTTTACATTCCACCTATTGTCACTTTGTCATTACTGCCATGATTAATTACAAATCAAGTCTTCTAAATGTGTATTAAGCATTATAAGGATGAAGTACACCTTTGTTTTCAGTTTACAATACTCCTTGCTTCATCTGTTTGGGCTCACCCCAGACATAACAAACTATTATGGATGAGCAATTACCTACAGTACAGGTTTACTGGTTACTTATAAAAGTATCTGTCAGATGACTAATTAGCTATAAACAACATATTTATCAGGAGGAGCTTCAGTGGCAGCTCAGAGAAGACAAATATAGCCAGCCTCTTAATTTTCTGTTTTCTTGATGAAAATTTCTTGTACTCACTTTAAAATCAGTTTTCCTCACTAAGAAGAAGAGGAGTTTAACAATTTAGGGATTATCTATTTTTGGTTTCTTTGGATCATCAGAAATGTATGAATGTCAAATTGGTGAATAAATCTGAGACAAAATCCTGAACTGGGGAAGTTTCATTCTTGGCAGAGGTGATGAAATAGCCTTGCTGGGAATTGGAGGCAGGAGTGCAACCAGGGTGTTGACTCATCAATAACAATGGCACAGTAAATCTTGTCATTGTGGTGTATCACTGTATGCTGATTGTAGTCACTGTTCCATCAGGGCACAAACAGATTACAAACAGATTTTTCTTAGATTTTTTCTTGAACACAAATGTAGGTGCAGGAGACCTGTCACCTTTAGAGATATGGTGATGGTTGTTTCATACAATTTCCTGTTGCTTGTTATATGAACCATCTCCAGAGCTTCTAACAAAGCAAGGGCTGTTTGAGAAGTGTTCTGGAGATAACTGAAGTGAGAGATGAGAGGAGAAGGCAGAAGTGTGTCTGAGGGCAAAGGAATGGGAAGGTGCACTCTAAGTTCACTACTTGGGTTTCTTCATGTAAGGTGATTAGGTGGTGGAATAGTAGAAGCAAACTGTAGGAGAAGCAAAGTAGAAAAGTGGGGGAGAAAGGTGAGGATTAGAGCAGCAAAAGGAGAAAAGCAAGGAAGCTGTATGAAATAGTTTCAGTCATTCCATGTCCAAATAACATTATTTTGACTATTTTGTTGCTGTTGTTAGGGACAAATCTATTGCATTGAAGCATTTCTTTAAATATGCCTGCATACAAATGTTGCAATTTGCAAATGTCTCGAAAATCCATCCTACTTGTGAGGCATGATACTGCATACAAACACAAAAAATTGAATATGCATTCTTTGGTAAGGCACCTTGAATGGAAAATGAATCTTCATGAGTTACTACTCAAAACTGTGTTTTTCTCTTTGCATATACAACTGCACTATCAGTCCTGATGACTTTAAAACAAGGGTAGGGAGGAAGAAAACAAAACAGAGGACAGCAGACATCGTAAAATCACGACTTTTCCCTTACCATTAAAGTGTAATAAATTCCTATTGGTAAGTTGTCCTTTTCTGCTGTACTTATATAAATTTATTTACTCAAGTGTTACTTGTTTTCACAATGCTCTTCTTACTGCCTTTTAGAGTAGCTATCCTCATTTGCCTTCCTTATTCCAGAGTGAGAAAAATAATATAGAAAAGTAACTCGCCACTGCTAAGGTTCATTTAGCAAACTTTGGATGCCTATTAAGGTTTGCCTTTTGGCTGTCTCCCTGTCTGGCATGCAACTCTGTGTCATCCAGTTGCTCAGAGAAGTATAATTGGCATATTGAAAACAGCAGCAGAAAATATCTTAAGTTCTGAATTAAGGCTTCATGTTTTACAAACAACAGTTGAACGTGTTTTTATAGGTTTTTCAAAGATATTTCTAGCAGATAGGAACACTTGTGTATCCTAGACAAAATCAGTAGGAGAGCCATAAAATTTTTTTCCCTGTCTCATGTAATGTGTGTTTATATGATTTTAGTAGTGCCTTTACAGTTTGAGAATCTTCTTTATGTTGCTTGGTTGAACAATATGAGCTACAAATTAGATGACAATTATTCCAGCCTTTATAGCTAGGCAAATGCTGAAGAATATACATAAACTGTTATCCATCCACAGCAGCTGAAATACATTTTCTAATGCAGAGAAATATAATTATATTTAATGTACGGTTCATGTAACCAATGAAATAAAAGTAAATTTCTAGAGCAGCTTCTTGAAGCTGCAAGTCAATTATCAGTCTATTCTTCATTCTTTCTGGTTTACTTGAAGCATTTGTTAAAAAAAAAAACCAACCAAAAAACCCCAAAACACACACACACACAAAAAAACCCCAACCCAAATACCCACCAAACAACCAACCAAACAAACAACAAAGACGTCAACAACAAAAAACAATAACAAAAAACACCCCCCAAAATCCCAAACAACCAAAATATTTTTACCTGGGTGCACCTGACAAGGAAACCAAGCAGATGAAAATGTTGACAGCAAGGGAACCTTCAAATTGTCTGATAATTTACTGTATTAATTGCAGATAAGGAGCCTAGTGTTGATTAGGTACTTCTGATATTAGCAGGATTTCTGATCCTAGTAACAGAGCTTTTTAATAATTTGAAAGCTGAGAACAGTTTATCATTTTAATACTGTGACTGATAAACTATACTTGTGTGCTTTGTGGATACTGGACCTCTCTCTTATTTTATACATGTGATCTGATAAAGATTCAGAAGAAAAGATCCCTTAAGCTTAAAAGCTGGAAATTTTGAAATATCCATCCCCATTCTATCTTTTACTGCCATTATTTTTTTTTTTCCTAATATTAACCTTCCCTTCAATATCCATTGTCCCTCTTCAAGCAACTGTTGATACTGCAAACAGTGAATTATCTGTGTGAAAGGCAGGCTTAGGAGAACACCTTGGCCAATCTTCATTGCAAAATGTACAATTATTTGCAAACTAGTCTCAATAATGTCAAGTTAAGCCTAAACCACAGCCTTTCAACAACCCTTTCCCACCCTGCTTTTCAGTTTTTAGACATATTGGTTTGGCCCAAATGTTTAACTTAAAATATGCCACCTACAGCTAAGCCTTCTACATCCTCTTTTGTTTTTTTAGGTAATGAGAATAATTGATCCTTTTCTTCTGTATATCACCCTTTTATGTGTAGACATTTACATCTACACATGGTCTTTTTTTTGCTAAAATAAACACACCTTGTTATCTTAATCTTTCTTCAGACACCATGAGTGTTTTTTTTCTCCACCACATGCTTGAGATTTTTTGCTTCTCTCTTTTAAATTTTCTTGGATTTATTTATTTTTAAATGTGTCAATATACTGGTCTAAATGAGATTAAGTTATTGTAGGAAAAAATAATGTGCTGGAATTCCTTTAATAATTTTATGTTCTGGCTAATGTGATCTTCAGTCTGGGGGCTTGGGAGTTTTTTGGGGTTTTATTTGGTTGTTTGGTTAGCTTTTTAATCAACAGAAAGACAGTCTCTATTTTAATAACACTTCTAACTCTTGCTTTGTGTGGTTTTGGAGCCTGATCAGACTATAAATTCACTTACTACATCCTTGTTCTACTTTCTGCCTTCACTTCAGGTGGTAAATGGGTCAGATGCCTAGTGTCCCACCAGCACTTTTTTGGGGAGTCTCTCCATTGAAGTGGAACACAGTCCAGAGAAAAGTCACCTCTAGTCCATGCCCACCAGCAGATAAATTGCATTCAGGGAGGAATGAAGAACGCACAGACACATGTGAGTCGCCCAAAACACACAGGTGATCTTCATCCATCACTTGTGGCTTTTTAAGATACTTCAGAACAGTATCATGTGGATTTTCAAGTTTTCACCAGGGTTCATAGGATTATTAATATCAACATTTTTGACTGAAGGCTGGATGGGGACAGATGTGTGGAACTTAGTGATTCCATAGCACTGAACTGAAGAGTGTGTGAAGGTTTCGTTCTACACATTATCAGTTTAGAGTTAATGATGAGAGCCCTAAACTGGTCTGGTACTGCCAGGCATCTTGTGGTGTAGGGCAGACTCATTAATGAATTCCACTTATTTGAGATTATAGTTTACTGATAAGCTTCTTAAGTGAAGTTTTTTTCCTTCTGACATGACTGTATAGTTTTATCAGTAGAAATACAGGACTGGAGCCACACAGCAGTTCTGTATTGAATTTCCCTCCGTGCTAACATCTATAAACTGAAGGAAAATGCTGTAGTACTATGAAATTTACTTTCCTCCATAACATTTTGAACAAAAACTGTTTTGATATAATATGGAAATCTAGTCATTGGTTTACAGCTACTGATGTTGAGATGTTGGCAGAGAGTATGAAGTTTACCAAAGCTGCTAGAAAATAATCTAAAACTTTGCAATTTTGGTGTTTCCCATGAATGCATGGAATGAAGCTATTAAATGTTAGTGAAGTACAACAATATGAGGTTTTATGAAGTTGTCCTAATATTTTAAAGGAGACACAAAATAAATGTATCTCTATTTTCCCTTGTTAACCCTGCTTAAGAGAAGTATGATGAAAACCTCTGAAGACCTAATGAGCCCCTTGCTGGTATTTCAGTCTGTTTAATTTATATCCTACCACTTTGTATGCACTGTTAATGTGCCCTTTGACATTCTTTTTATTTCTTTACTATAGACTACACATCTAAGTAAAAGTACAGTGGGTATTTTTGTACTTGAAGAGAAAACTTCTCGGAGAACAGGAATCTGACACTTCTTTTTCGATGTGCAAAGTGAATTTAAAAAGACCTAAAAACATTTTATATAATTGAATTCTCATTCTCAATGAATACACTATTATAACTTTAAAAAAAAAGGAATTCAGGAGGAAAAAAAAAAAAAACTTCCTTAACTTTCCAAAATGGTAAAATTAAATCTATAAATTTAGTACCTGGCTCTTGAAAGATCTCACACAAACTCCTAGTTTGCTTTGCTTACATCTTCAGGGCTGGAGAGAGTTACTAATCTATCAGAAACTAACTGATGTCAGAATCTTGAAAAGTCATGAGCTTTGAGACAGTTCAGACTTTCAAGTTCTGCTCCGTCTCTAATGTTTAATACATACAGTTTTATCCTCTTTGGAAGTCAAAATACACACTTGAAATACCAGCCTCAAATCCTTCTGAAGAGTGTGTGACGTGTCTCGCTGGTAATAGATAGCATTTTGGAAGTGCTTTGGGTCTGAATGAATATATGAATGTGAGGAACTGAGGCAATCCAAAGGGAGCAATGCAAGCAACTCCTCAGGTGTGATAATCTGCTGATCTCCTTTGAATGAAAATGGAAACCTCAAAAACATTTTGGGAAAGTGACAAATTTGGAATAAAATAGTTTAGGCATGTCACATGCTGAAGACCAGTAATTGAACTTTTGAATGATGAAAATATATCCATACATATTTCCACTACTTTCCTATATGTCCATATACAGAAAGTGTGGCATGAATGCAAATTACTTTTTGAAATTGACAATTTTTATCAGATACAGTTTTATAAATTTGATGTATTTTCATATTAGTATTTAAAACTCAAACTTTCAAAATAATTACAAAACTTTGAAGGCTGATTACTTTAAGAGGACAATTTGTAATGAAGGTGTTAAGCTATGGAATAACAAGAAGTTCAAGAGCAAAAGCAGGAGATGTCAAGCTAGTAAGTGGAAAACTAGATGCCTGACTACATCTCCAGCACATTACTGTGCTGCAGTAAAAGCTAATTATATCACTGGATGAGAAAGCAGGGCATTTGGAGTGTACATCTGTCTGTGCTAACCTTTTTGTGCACATGACCTGTGGGTTAGTCTTTCCATATGTGAGATTTTTTTCCTCATCCCCTGCTTTAATCACTTACCTGGTAGAGTCTTCCCAGGCAAGGATTGTTGTTTAATGCATCAGCATCTGGCTGAGTGCTGCAGTCTGCAGGAGTGACCCAGACCTTGCCTAGAGCTCCCAGAAACCCAGACTGGCCCTACCTGTGGCTGCCTGAAGTATGAAAGAAACATTTCATGTTTGTAACCAAATGTCTGTAAGATCAGATCTCAGTCCCACAAATGTACTTTACTATAAGAATTATGGAATTATATTCTGCAAATTTTTCAAATGAAGGTTATAGACACTTGCAGGACTGTGTGCTGAGTACTGAGAAATTCCGGACGTGAAAATGAAAATGGTGATAAATCTGACCATTATGCTGTAATAGAAAACACAGAAAAATCTGATAGAGAATTATACTGTGATAGAAAACATAGAAACAAAGGTGACTGTCCCTGACTGAAAGTTGGGACAGGTATCTGTTTATGGATCTCGAAAAAGAGTAAATAGAATTATGACTTGCTCCTTCCTCAGCAGGAGGCCAGCTGTGCCTTAGTTTCCTACACTTTGTGGTAGAAGTTTCAAAGCAATTATACAGTATATGCTGGCTTTTCTAAACAAGATCATTCCACCTTATATCTATTCCAGTGCAATTAAGACGATCCCCCTACTTGTATATCCATTCTTGCGTACATATGATTCTAATGTAATATATAACATATATTCCCATACTTAATATAACATATAATAGCAATCTTTTCACATAATCTATGCACCTTCATGCTCACTAAGCCTTTTTGTGAGGGTTGTTTCAGCTGTGTTGTACTCAGTCCCATGACAAACTACATACCAGCTTAGATCTACCTTCTTCTCAAGAGGATTTAAGCCACAGGCTCAACCCATTCCATTCTAAAGTATTTTTCTGTGAACACAGTCCTATGCTGCTGCTGCTTTACCTTCAGCCTTTATAATGTGTTTACCTTTTCATGTCCTTCCCCAGCTTTCACTTTCCAAGTCCTGTGGAGAAATTTATTTTCATGAGGTAGCTAGTTCTTGTATGATACTTCTTGCTCCATCTGCAAGAACCAAATCTCAGATGCCATATCAAGATGATTCAATAACTTTTTTTATTGCTATTCTTCATGTTTCTTAAGTTCAGAGTATTCTGTCTCTGCATTTATGTTAGCCAAGGCTGTACTACAAAATCAGCAAAGAAAATGAAACTTTCTTAAAGTACAGTGACCATTATTTCATGGTCAACCTCCACAGTATAGAGAATTGAACCTAAATTTCTGTATTTATTGTGGAAATTCAAATCTACTTCTTTTTGAAGAGTGTGGCAACTATTCAAAAATAAGACAAACTCCTTCTGTGCGTGGAGGGTGTTCTTAGTCCTTCAGTTTTAAAGTTGCTCTTTGAAGCAAAACAAAAAAATCATGAGTCACTGGGGTATAAAAAGAGAAAGGAAAAGGTTAGGAAATGTTAATGAAAAGAAGTTGGGAAATGTTTGTGAAATCTAGAATATTGGTAATTTTAAAAACAATTTCTGTTTTAATTTTAAGTTTTGCTGATGCCAAGATATTTTATCATAAGAATGTCTGTGGAAACGAGACACAGAGATACCATTCAGAGAAAACAGACTGTCATTGTAACACTGAAGTGTTGTAGTAGACACCAGCTATAAGAAATGTTCCTGCAGTACCCATAGACTTATTTTGAAGGCAGAACCAACTTTAATAAAAGGATATTCAGCACACTGCAGGAAACTGATTAGGTGATAGATATCCCACTGCTCTACAGTAGTAGCTTTTATTTATTAGCATTAAATTATTTAAATTAAAGGACTTTGCTGTTTAACAAAACACATTGTTGTCTCATACACAGAAATATGAAATTTAACACATCTCATTTTCCAACAGCTCTACACTTTTATCAAGTCACTTTTGTTTTCCTCTGTTGTTGCACTGTGATTACATTATTTTATCAGATATTAATTTAAAAGGACTGCAATGAATCTAGGTAATATTTTGAATTTAAATATCAATTGTGTTTTAATAACTTCTATAACAATGCTTCTTACTTTTAATACCTTATTTTCAGAATATTACTCTTATCCTAACATTTGTATGGAAGAAAGTAGTTCCTTTTTTTTTTTTTTTTTTTTTTTTTTTTTTTTTTTTTTTTTTTTTTTTTTTCTCCCACCTGTGTTGATGCAACTCCACTGCTTGGGAATGTGACACAGTGCACTACCAATAAAAAGCTACACACATGACATGCTGTGCTATTACTAAGGGCCAATAATACTAAGTACAGATTTATATGCTAAGGCATGATCCTGCAAACATTTATTTTGATCAAGTTTACAATATGCAACAATTTACTTGCATCTGGAAGCATTTGCATTAACATGGCAAAATAAAGAGCAACTGGATCCTACTCTGCACATGTCTAAAATGGAGGAATAGCACTAGTACTGAGGTACAGGTAGAATAGCTGTTGCACAATTTTTCAAATATATCTGTTCCTTGTTCCTCTCATTTAAGAATTAAAATTAAAGATGTTTATAGGATCTGCATGTGCATAATTTTTAATCATGATTTAATGCTCTTTCTGTTATTAAGAGTAATTAATAGCAAAACTAATGTTGCTTCCTTGCAGCTGTCCTTTAAAAGAATCAATAAGACTGTGGTAGTGATCTGGGAAAGCTACGACATGACAGCAGGAGGAAATGTGCGTTCTTCTGGTATGTGATGTTTTAAAAAAAATAGCATAGGTCCAGGCTGATGAACTTAGCCTCCAAGACTGATCAGCAGTGTGTGTTTTTCTGGATCGACCAGGACACTCATTGCAGAAATCTTTTCAAAAGTCCAATTTTTTTAATTACAGAGATGGTGCAGTAGTAGTTTCTAACTTTTATTTTAAAAAGCCCAAACAAAACAAAACAAAAAACAAAACTCCAAAAGGGTCAGATTCAAATAATCAAACTTTTGAACAAAGTGAGACACCCAGAAAATATAAAATAAATTTGTTGGTAAGGGCACATTTGGAACATCCTCATTAACTATCAGAGTGTCTTCCTGAAGCCACATGCATTGTATATGACTGAATAATGAAGAGTTAATGTTATCTTCAAATGACCTTAACTACAAATTATTGTACTGCCAATATTGTAGTTGTCACAATGCTGCCAGCAATCCCTCAGCGATGCAGTTTAAATGTTATGCATGTAGGAGGAATTAGAGACGTGCTTACTGAAAACCTAATTAACCCCCTAATGCATTTAAGGTGAACTCCTTGTTTCTTAAATCTCTGAATATGCATAATAACAACAGCCCTCCAAGGGGAGGATTGAGTGTCCATATTAGAGAATCTTTAAAAGATTTAATTAGCTGGTTGTAGGAGTTTAGAAGAACATGAGGAAATTTTTAACTTGACTTGGCAGTTTTCTCTTGCCCCTAAGACAAAGTTAAAAGGATCTGATCCATAGTTTGCTTCACTAAATGATAAAGCATTTTAGTAAATAGATGATGCTTCAGCTCACTACAGGAAACTATGTATAACTAAAGAGCTGTAGAAAGTTCTGCTTAATAAAAAAAAAAACCCTCTATGCTTTTTGATGGAAAGAATTCAAGGAATAACAAAATTGATACAGCACAGTTCTCAAATATGAAAGATTACCTAATCAATAAAGGCTAAAATAAAATGTCCCTACATTAGCTTGAGGCCTGAATCTGTGGTGGTTCTTTCTTGAAGTGCCACATTTCTCCTACTTGATTTGCTTAAAAAAAAAAAAAAAAAAAAGAAAAAAAAAATTTGTGCTGATTTTGAATGTGGTAGAGTTGATTTCCTTCCCAGTGGCTAGTATGGGACTATGTTTTGGATTTGTGCTGAATACAGGGTTGATAACACAGAGATGTTTTTGTTATTGCTGAGCAGAACTCACACTGAGCCAAGACCTTTTCTTCTTTTCATACCAACCCTGCTGGTGACAAAGTTGGAGATGCCTGGGAGGATTCGAGGGGACACAGCCCAGACAGGTGACCCCAGCTGACCGAAGGGATATTCCAGACAGGAACACGATGCTCAGTACATAAAATGGAGAGGAATAGGAGAAAGAGGTGACATTTGGGGTGATGGTTTTTGTCTTCCCAAGTCATCATTACCTGTGATGGGACCCTGCTCCCCTGAAGATTCCTGAACACCTGCCTACCTATAGGAAGCAGGGAATTAATTCTTTGGTTTGCTTAGGCTGTGTGTGTGACTTTCACTTTCAGTAATAAACTGTCTTTGTCTCAATGAATTTTCTACCTTTTACCCTTCCCATTCTCCAGGATCTCACAGGTGGGAGGATGAGTGAGCAGCAGTGTGGTACCTGGCTGCTGGCTGGAGTTAAACCATGATGGAATTAATATAAATTTGCTCCTGTTCAGTTCCAGACAAACATGGTCCTAGATGTGTTATTGTAAATCAGGTTAGTTTTCACTAGAACTATAAAACGCAGTGCTTGCTATAGTTTCTAGTTGCTCTCTGCTTTCCTTTTCCCTGGAAAGTATGGCTTGGTTAGGGAAGAATTGGTTTTTTAAGTTCTGTTTTTATATG
>VZRH01004970.1:616760-636728 GCA_013397555.1 Urocynchramus pylzowi | reverse complement strand
AAAAAAAAAAAAAAGAAAAAAAAAATTTGTGCTGATTTTGAATGTGGTAGAGTTGATTTCCTTCCCAGTGGCTAGTATGGGACTATGTTTTGGATTTGTGCTGAATACAGGGTTGATAACACAGAGATGTTTTTGTTATTGCTGAGCAGAACTCACACTGAGCCAAGACCTTTTCTTCTTTTCATACCAACCCTGCTGGTGACAAAGTTGGAGATGCCTGGGAGGATTCGAGGGGACACAGCCCAGACAGGTGACCCCAGCTGACCGAAGGGATATTCCAGACAGGAACACGATGCTCAGTACATAAAATGGAGAGGAATAGGAGAAAGAGGTGACATTTGGGGTGATGGTTTTTGTCTTCCCAAGTCATCATTACCTGTGATGGGACCCTGCTCCCCTGAAGATTCCTGAACACCTGCCTACCTATAGGAAGCAGGGAATTAATTCTTTGGTTTGCTTAGGCTGTGTGTGTGACTTTCACTTTCAGTAATAAACTGTCTTTGTCTCAATGAATTTTCTACCTTTTACCCTTCCCATTCTCCAGGATCTCACAGGTGGGAGGATGAGTGAGCAGCAGTGTGGTACCTGGCTGCTGGCTGGAGTTAAACCATGATGGAATTAATATAAGTTTGCTCCTATTCAGTTCCAGACAAACATGGTCCTAGATGTGTTATTGTAAATCAGGTTAGTTTTCACTAGAACTATAAAACGCAGTGCTTGCTATAGTTTCTAGTTGCTCTCTGCTTTCCTTTTCCCTGGAAAGTATGGCTTGGTTAGGGAAGAATTGGTTTTTTAAGTTCTGTTTTTATATGTGGTCTGTTGATTTTTGCTTTTTTTTTTTTTTTTTTTAATCTCTTCTTACAGTAAGGTTTGAGTGGAACCTAAGACACTCTGACACCACAGTGAGTGCAGGCTGAATAATCCCTATCAGGAGGCAGAGATGAGGTCACAGTGATCTTGTCTGAGACTGCACCCACTGGCAGACTCTATCCAGGCAGTTGTATTCCACATATGATCACTTAATTTTTCAGTGGTGTTTTAAATATAAATGGTGGAAAAACCTTTAGGGAGACAAACTGACTATAGCCCTTAGGAGATAATTTCAAAGAAACAAATTCAATTTACCACCTGAATTGTAACACTGACTTTGCAAATCATCCCCTATAGGACCAAACCCTCACAAGTAAATGAACTTGAGGCAAACCAGTTCAGTAATTTTGGAATAATAAACATTGGCAGTGCCATTTGCACATGTGGGCAACTGAATTTGCATGGTGTTTTTACTGCTTTTTTTTTTTTCAAAATAAAGGTGAGTCAGGTTTCTCAGAGATATGCAGTACTCCAGTAGGAATTCAGTAGCAATTCTTTACATAAAAGTTAATTTACTTAACTTGTCAATTTTCAGGTTTAATTTATAGCACTGCTATAGACCAGAACATTTTAAAGTTCAGCTTCTCAAGGTGAATGCTGTTGTATTCTTATTTATTATATTTTTGTGTATTCAGTCCTTTCCCTGTGAATAAAATGTGTGAATGGCCATGACTTTCATACTGTGAAAAAGATGAGAACTTCAACAATGAATCAGAGAAATCAAAGGCTGAAATCTTGTAGGCATGAAATATTGCTTTTGTACCACAGCAGCACAGCAGAGAATTTTCATTAGGGCCATGCCCCAGAGAAGAAGTTCCTTATTCCTGCTTTCTATGATAACCTTTAAACTCATGGCAAAACATCAGAGAGATGAGCTCTCCATCTTAGGGCAACCACTAATATAAAAAAAAGTTGTCCATATAATTTAGGAGAATCCTAAGATTTAGCTAGAGGTATGGGGTTTTTTTTGTTGTTGGATTTTTTTAAACAAGAGGTACAGTTATATGAAAACAACATTCCACTTAGCTATCTAATTTTTTTTAGCAATTTTTTAAACTTTTTCTTCTATATTTAGTTAATTATGTGGTTAGGGAAAAACAGTTGATAAAAGCAAATAAGAAGTTAACCACAAACTTGTTATACCTCTTGTTTATGAGTTAAGTTAACAAGTTTATGAACTTGTTAACAGTTCATAAACCAACTCTTTTATTACTTTTTCATTTTGCATACATATAAATTTTGTAAGTCTATTTTTGTGTGTACACACTCCTTTGCATGCCATAAAAAGACAAGATGTGACCACAAAGTAAAAAATATACAGATAATTATTAATTACAGGTAATTAACAGTAACTGACACTTAGTGAGAAGTTAAAAAGGTAGTTTTTAACTTTTTACTTACTTAACCACAATTTTTATTTGTTTTCTCTTACTAATATATTATAAGAACATTAATATATTTTTAAAAATTGGTAAGTTTCACTTACAGTTTAAAGTAAGGAAGAGGGTTCTAAACATGTATGAAATGAAATAGCATTAGTATACATCCTCCAAGAATGTTAAAAAATCATTGGAAACAAATGAACTATAAATATTTCATTGTTCATTTTCAGTCATTGCATTTCCTAACTTCAGTCATTAAGCATTAATCTGTTTTGCTAAAATGCTACAGCTTAAAATAATAAATGGATCAAAATATATCAAATATAGGAAACCATTTCTAAAAGGAAAAAAATAACATGAAAATTAATTGACAGATTTAGTTGCTGCCAGACAGATTTTAAAAATTACTTTAAACCTCTTCTGACACCTGAATACATCTTTAAATACCTTCTGGCAGCTCTTCAACCTTCTTAATATGGGAGCAGCATGAAAGATGAGACCTTATAATAGTGCTACGAAGTGCCATGCAACATATCACCTGCAAAAGTTTAAATCTTATTCAAGTATTGTTTATAAACTCTGGCTCCTCCTCCAGAAGAGAACCCTGAACATATCAGTATGTTACAGAACATATCAATAACCACAGCTTTTGTTTTATTTTGTTTTCTCTTTTTGGGGGCTGTTAGCAGTGATATAAAGTATTTAGAAAGGAATTCATCCCAGGAATCCTGTCAGAGTTGTGTGACCCACGAGTTGGTAGAGTGGTTTGCTCTCATCCTGCACTGTGCTGGCTCTGGAAGCTGTGCCATGATAAACTGAGAGGCAGAGGATGCTTGCTCTTGGTCTGAGCTGTGCCTGGCAAAAGTTCTCACCTGCAGCATGGGAGGCTTCGTCCTGCTCCTGGGAGAAGGACGGGCAGGCTAAGCCCATGTTTTAACTACTGCTCTTCTGGATGAAAGGAGACTGTAGGCTGCTCTTAGAGAGCTTTTGGAAATGGCTACTACTTTAGACAGGTAAGAAAACTTCTCCTTTCATGCTTAATCACAGGCTGATGCAAAGTTGCTGTGCTTGGCAGCTGTATGCTAAGCTGTTTGAAGGGGACACAGCACTGAACTACAGCAGGGCAGTGAATTACTCAGTGAGAGAAATTCATACGTGTTCAGCACCAGCCTGGTGTACTCACCAGTTTGTGCTACATTGCATAGACTTCTCTTTTTTGTTTTGCAGAGTCACTTAGGTTTGAAGGAACTCTCTGTTTAAGCAGGATAGGCTTAGAGCAGGTTTGCCAGGACTCAGTCAAAGCGTAACTGCACAAATAAGTTCCCTGGGCAACTCATTCTTGTGTTTGGGTGGAATTTCCTGTTTTGTTTTTTGTTTGTTTCATTTCTTTTTTATGTTTTGTAGTTTTTGCTAACTGCCTTTTGCTCCTGTTAGTGGGTGTTACTGAGAAAAGCCTGGCTGCTTCTCCTTCATTCCCTTGCATCAGGTATTTACACACTGAGAAGATCCCCCCTGAGCCTTCTCCTCAGTCCTGTGCTCTCAGGCTTGCTCCAGTCCCTTTATTGCCTGCATTAATCATATCCAAAAGACATCTCAGCTAGTCCACAGTGGATGGAGCACCAAATTTACAATGTTATGTTTCCAACAAATCTAACTCTCAGAGGCTCTAGTTAAGACATTGGATACATAACAGATGTGTGCAGGTGAACCAGGGAATACTGAAATGACTTCCACCTAGCTAGCCTATGGAAGCAGGAAATCTTAGTAGCTGCTATATCTAGCTACTAATCAGAAGTCTACTATTCTCAAAATAGAAAAATCAAAATGAACATGTTTGGTTATAGATCTTGGAATAAGATACCTGTGATTGCGAAAGATCAACCATTCACAGAAGTAACAGGACATGGAATTTTGTGTCTTGCTAATGAAATCAGTGATTAACATTCCATAAGGGTCACCTAACACAGCCAAGAGAGGTCCTCCAATTGGAAAAAATTTTGATCTACTGCTGACGTGGTCTGTTGATTTTTGCTTTTTTTCCCATAAGGCTGAAGATAATCCGATTAATAATTGATATAAATATCAGATAGATAATTGATTACATACAGAGCTCAGGAGAAAAAAGTCACAAAACCAACCCCTCTCCTGAGAAAAAAAAACAATCCACAAACCAAACCAGAATTAGTAATTTATTCAGTCATCAAATGTGTACATATTTGTTTGAACTAAATTCTGCATTTCCAAACTGAATTTGAAAATTAGTTTGGGGAAAGAAAAGGAAGTTTTGAAATGTCAAAAATAGTTTTGTTTCATTGTACTGGACTGAAGCATTTCTGGTTTCTTAAGCTAGTGGCTAGGGAACTGACCTGTAATCTTTTTCTAATTTGTAAGATAGACTTGAACTCACCCTTTTGGGATCTTACCCTCCCAAAAGTAGCCAGAAGCCTTCCAATGTGGACCTTTCTTTGATGCACCAGCTGAAAACCATCTATCTAGATCAATCCTACGTATTCAATAATGAATAAAAGAGAGACTCAATAGCCTGTCACATTCTGTCACATCCAGTGCATTTAAAAAGAGAGGATGAGAGGGGAGAAAAAGACCCCAAAACACTTCTTTTCTGGGTCAATTGGTCTGAATTTATTTATTTGATTATTCAAGTCAGTAACTAAATTGAAAAATCAATTATTTACACATCTGTAAACACATGCTTCCCTTTTGCCAGCCAGTTGTTGGATATGGGCATTTCACCAGCTTTCCTTCTAGCCTGAGATACTCAACCTCCCACTCCTCACCCTGATTTTATGGAGGAGAGACTGTGTGATAGCTTAACTGAGAGTGTATCAGTCCCTATGGAAAACCTGCAGTCCTGTTGGGATCTCATTTCCTTACTGAAGGGACACAGAATTCTTCATTACAGAAGGAACAGAAAGTCAGTCTGTGATGTTTTCTGGGGGGAGAGCTCCCCAGGCACAATCACTGATAATTTAGAAACAATTTATGGAGCTAAATAAAAATCTGTGGAGCTGTGTCTATGGAAGATTAAGATATTGGAGAGGTCTGACTACAAAGTAGGACATGGATCATTTGCATATTTTGATGTTGAAATGGCAGGCTTGATTGTCTGCATGAGAAAGCAGAAGTTTGAATGAAAACCCAGAAATTTTTCTGAAGCATTGTCATTTAAGATTCATAGCATTGAGGTCACACATTTAATTGCCTTGTAAATCATTAGGGCATCAACACTATGGGTGTTCAAGAGGAAATGGTGCAGGCTCTGGGTAGGAGTGTCACGTGGGCTTGTACAGGTGCCTGAGCTTGATGACCTGAGAAATCCTTTCTGACCTAAGACACTGCAATTGTAAAATCTAAATGACCAGTGGGTCTTTTTTAAATACAGAACCTGCTCATGCAAGCTCTTTAATAAATGCCATCCCCTTTCTAACTCCTTAGAAGTGAATACTGATTGTCATCCCATATTCTTATTGTTAATAAATCCTTTCCAAACACAAAGATCAAATATACAAGATTATTCGAACATTTCCTTGCTGTCCTCTGCTTAATAAAACAAGCAAAAGAAGTGAATAGCAATCACCCATCTAAAAGGCACAGCACTATTCATAAAGCATATTGCTCCTTTAGATCCCCCAAATTCTAATTAGAACTTTACAAAGCAATAACAAAGATAGCAACTGGATTCTAAACTAATAATTCTAAGCTCTGTGCAAACAGGAAAGCCCCAGTGTTAGTAAAATAATACAAGACACCTGTTTTATATGGTACACATCAAAATCAAGCCCCAAGGACAATAACTTTTAATATAATAATTATTAAATGTTTATTAGCCAAAGCTCAAAATATCAAGATATGTATTGTAGCAGAGAAACAACCATCTCCCAGGCACACAAAATCTTTCTATTTTGATGATTAAAACTTTGGTTGCCAATAATCTTGTGGCCCAAGGTAACAGGTGTTATTACTGTACTTAGAAAGTAATAAAAAGATGTTTCTTATCATTCAGTTTTCCTTTTTATAATTTAAAGTACACTCCTGTCTGTTTGGAATTAAATTCTTAAATTAAATACTTTATAGCTTTTTCATTGTCCTGAAGATAACAAAATTACTAATCCGAAAAAAAAAAACCAAAAAAAACCCCACAAATGTCTATTTGAAAAATCCACAGAGGGTTTCAAACACAAACTTTGTAAAAATGCATTAATGTTTTGCAGATACACAACTACAACTTGAGTAAGTCCAGCTTTTTATCTCACAACTATAACTTGAGTAATTCCAGTTCTTGCACCAAACAAAACTGTACTCAAATCTAGACCAAAACTTTTAACCTCTGCTCTTGTTTTACTAAGAAAAAATACCCAACAATAAACAGAACAATTTTATTGCCCGCTTCTCCTTCAGGCCCAGTTTATTAAATTCCACCAAGCACAAATTGGGATAGGGAATTCAATTTGGATCTCCAGTATCATAAAAGAAAGGCAAAGCAATAAATAATAAATAAAATTAGAGTATGTATGGGACTTTCCCCAGTAAAGAAGGAAGGAAGAAGGGAATAAGCCTTTCAAGGAATAAGTACTTTTTTCAGGACTGCTCTGATAGATCATGCACTGGTAGAAGCCTCTTTTTGATTGCTGCTGTATATACTTGCTTACACCTAACAAGGAGGTGGGGCTAATTGAGACAGAGGGTTTTAAACTGGGAAAGAAGTGTTTGAAGTGATACTGAGCTTTTAAACTGGGAAAGAAGTGCTTGAAGTGATAGTGAGCTGAGAATCTTTAGGGATGTCACTGGTTCTTCCCTGCTGGGGGAGGAGCAGCAATTGGAACTGGGGCTATTTCTGCTAGAGTGGTGCAATGTATCTGCTGCAGGCTCCTCACCTTTGGATAAAGCTCAATGTACAGGTGGTGTTAGTACTCCTGAAGGCAAAAAAGCATCATGCTAAAAGGTGGTGTCCTGTGGTGTGAAGGGGTTTTCTCAATGAAGAGCAGAGGTTACTAGGCTACAGTTGTAAGAAGCAGGTTCAGAGTACCCTTGAGTACAAAACTGAGTGATTGCTGCTGATTCTATTTAAATAAAAGCAAAACCCACTGAGTAGGAATAGTGGGTTTCTTTTAATATAGAACTTTGATAAATTAGTAGTACTAGTTAATGAAATCAGCTAGTTCCTTATATAAGGCTTTGGAATTACTGTAAATCAATTAAGGTGAAAAATGGTTGGAGAAGAACTTCTATAACAGAACAAATGAAAGTGAGATTTTGGAATTAATCAGGGTGTGTGAGGGGAAGAAAAAGGAGACAGTGTTGAGGGAGAAAATAAGCATTTCTCTAAATAAAAAGTACATTCATATATGCCAAAAAAAATAGTTGTAGACCAAGTGCACTAATGTTGAAATGCTCAGCAGTGTAATCGGTTTTGAAAGCAATTTTTCAATGAGGTTGTTGTATCACCTAAGGGCAAAGATGATAACTATCTTCAACAACCCTTAAACTTTAAAATAGTTCTCTTTACATGAGATAAAAAGGCAGAAATCAGCAAACGAAATGTATCCCATGTTTTCCACAGCTTCCTGGGTGTTCTAATAGCTTGGAAAAGCTGAAACTCTGATATTCCCGTTTACAGACTTGTATCGTTTCTCTGCCACTACACTTTCCCAGAACTTGTTACAGGAGTACATAGGAAGTGCCTGCTGGTTGAAAATCCACCTGTCTGTAATCTACTTTCTATCATTGAAGGCACAATTGTGTATCTAACCAATAATATTCTTTAATGAACAGACCATCCTATGAGGTACTGAGAGCCTTTTACCTCTCAGTAACATAGACAAAAAGTTGACACCACCTTGCTGTTAGGATTTTTGCACTTAATACAGACACCCTAAATTTTTTTGTGAGGAATGTACTACATATTTTTCAAGGAAAAAAAATTAATTTAAAATGTTAATCTTGGGTACTTTCTTTCCCATCTCTTATCTTTTCTTAGGTTTATTTAATTTCTGATTATAGCAGACAATTGTGTGCTCTTGTGATATGACAAGAAGCATGTAGGACAAAACATATTTTAAGGATTATTTTTTCTCCTTACTCCAACTAATCTACTTTTAAATTTGGTTAGAAGGGCAATTTGTCTCTAATCTAACAGAGATTTTTTTTTTCCCAATTGAAATTCTGATCCAGTAAATGAATCTGTAAAATTCATGTTTTTTGCTTCAATAACTTTTAGACTGTGTACACCCAGTTTACAATTAAATGATGAGGGTTTTATTTCAAACCTGCCAAGAATACAATAATTTGAATCAGGGCGAGTGATTTCTATTTTATTCATCTTCAGAGATGACACAGACTGTGTTAGATAAGTCTGATGCTGCAGCAGTGCAACCATTTCAGTTTGTCTTCAAAATGTTCATAGAATTAGGCAAGACTCATAGGTCTTGCACAGGGCTCCTGCTGTTTATGATGATACAGAGGATGGAGTAGAATGGTTCAGCCCTGTTGGCTCAACAGTTTATAAAATAATCAATTAAATCTGTATTTCTGGCAGTTTTGTGAGATAGCAATAGATTTGTGAGATGAGAAGGTACTGCTTCTTTGTTTAATTGGGCATCATCCTTGATGGATGGATATTTGAGAAATTATAGGAATGTACCAGTTTAACTTGAAAAAAGAATTGAATTTGGCAATAATGTAGAGTGGGATAAGGCCACATTTTCATTTACACAGATATGATTTAAAAGTTTAATCTCTTTAAATTGTGTTTTCATGAGGCTGCAGTTGATTACAGATTTTTATTAGCTCAAGTAAGGCAGTATGTCTTGCACATTATTTCTGAAGCATTCATACAGCTGTGCTGCTTTATATAGAACTGCTAAAAATCTACCAGTAAAAAATATCACCTGACACTGTTTCTTGTTAGATATAATTTTGAAATATGAAAACATCTCAAAATAAATCTTGATGCAAACTGGGGAAGTAAGAGGTTCTGATCTCCATAGCAAATAAAGACTTGAAATTGCCATGGGAAACATGCTAGATGCTGAACAACACTTACCTACCCACAGGGCACGTAGAGCAGGTGAAATACAAAGCTCCTGTGGAGTCTTTTAATATTACTTGTGACTCCTCTGGAAGTACTAATTTTGAGTCTGACAGCACAGTCAGTAGGGGAACTCAGTTAATCTGTGTTTGTTGTCTCTGAGATGGCAGCCACGAGGTCCTGCTGGAAGGGTAGTTTTTGTAATGTGGGCACCAGTCCACTTGGGAGTGGGCACAGACCCCAGGGAGTTTGGAACTAAGTCACTCAAGAGCTGTGAGTGATAATGACTTCCATGCTAGAGGCACTGTTTAATTAAGCAACCCTCATGATTTCACACATTTGTGAGAGATGCTGCATCTTTAAGAGATGGAGGGTTTTGACAAGCACAAATTCATAATGTAAAACCAGAAGTTATTAATTTTTAAAGGATTTTCAAAACTAAAATACTACTACAGTAAAATAAGTTTAACTATTCAGTGCAAGAGCTACAAGAGACTTAGAAATCCAAAGCAGGCCCTATGTGGAACTGAGAAAAATTGCAAGCTGGAGAGCAGCTAAAACTCACCATGGGCCCCTGTTTTGTTTCTGTCTGGGTGCCTGTGGCTCTCCCACTGAGCATGCTTCAGTCCTCTGAGGTCTGGGATGAGTGTGATTTTTCACCCAAATATTTGTTTTAAGACTGTAAGGTTTTAAGGTTGTGTCCTTAAGGTTGTGTCCTTGGTGAACACTTTAACAAACCTGGTGGCTTTAGATACTTAGAGGGGAGTGAAAGTCCTTGTTTTTTGTTTTTTTTTTCTCTACAAGTGTGTCTAGAAGATGCAGATATGTTGGCAGGTGGCAATAGCTGCTGTTTGTTAAAAGATTGGATGGAGCTATCTCCAGAGGTACCTTTCTGCTGTACCTGCCTCTGAGTGGGTTACAACTTGCTGTCGTTTGGGCATGTTATTTACCCTCCCTATTGCAACAGCTCTGCCACACAGAAAAACAAATTCATTTAGAGTTCTGGAGCAGATACAGCTTGTGAGGTTCTGACTTACTTGTCTGGAGCTCTGAGATGGGAATTTTGCTTTAACATCTTTTAGAACAAAAATTACTTTGATGGCCGCCAGTTAAATCAAACTGATTTGCTAGTCTTTATTAGAATTATTGCATCAATATTTTAACTTGCTTAACTTTGTTCTTAGAGGAATGTATTTCAAATTCTTATTACTCATCTTTGTTTACTTATTTTCTTTGTATAGAAACATGCTTTGATATGGAAAACATTATACTCAGTCTAACTTCAAATGCTTGTATATAGACATTTTTTAGAAAGAGTACATTGTAATTTACCAGATAGATTTTAAAGTCAACACCTGCAACCACTTCATGATTCTTCCAGTACTGATGGTAAAGGCAGATAGGTTCCTAAATAGATCAGATGGCACTAAAAACTGCAAAGGTTCTGGGATGACTTGTCAAAAATTAGGACAGTATTTTATCTTCAGGTAAAGGACAGTGCAAGCTGCAGTCGCCAAGATTTTAGCAAATTTGCAGTTGTTTCATATCAACAAGAAACCAGTGGTTTTCTTAAAGCACTGTAGACAAATGCCAACACTCTAATATCACAGAACAATTCGTGCATTCATCATAATAATTTTATGGCATTTATCACAGAATCACAGAATATGCTGAGTTGGAAGGGACCCATCAGGATCATTGAGACCAACTCCTGGCCTGCACAGGACACTCCAAGAATCCCAATATGTGCCTGAGAACATTGTCCAAACACTTCTTGAGCTCTGGCTTGGTGCTGTGAACACTTCTGTGGGGAGTTCCATTGGTCAACCACCCCTTTTTTTTTTCTTCCTTTTTTTTTTTCTCTTTTGTTCCAACACTATTTACATAGCTATTTTGCCATGGCTTTTGTTGTGTTTACTGATGGTGATAGCTTCTTATTTGATTTTTGATTGTATATAATAATATTGATGTTTCAGGGTTAACTGTATCGTATTAATTACTTCAGGAAGTACCTTCAGTTTATTGATTTATGCTGCCAATATTGGCCTTTTCTGATTATTTCAAATGACTGTAGTGAGTGGTAAAAAAAAGAAAAGGAACTTTAGCATCATTAGCATCAGAGGCTTAACTGACAACTTTTCACTGTTATTTTACAGATTGAAAAACAGTTTGAAATTTAGAAGAGGCTCAATGTCTGTAATTTGGTCTTGAAAAGATACGTTTATCTCAATTATATTATGCTGTATGGTTGGGTCATGCTACCTTTTTTTATGCATATTTTTGCTTCTGGAAGAAATGTGGAATAAGGAAGTCTGTAGTGTGCCACGTTTCATACTTGAAGGATGTTAACTGCATGTTTGGGAAGGGCACATACAATTTATGTTGTATTCACTTGACTTGATTACTAAAAAAAGTTCATATCTTTCCTAATTTTTTCTCAATTTTTCATGTTTGGATTGTAATGAACTGTGTGTTGTAGCATTATATTTTTTACCAGAGACATCTCTGTAAATTAATGCATAATAAAAACATTATCAATTTCTAGTGGATATTCCCCAGCTCTCTTTAGATTGATTCCCAAGCTAAGTAGAATCAGTCTGAGCCCTAAATGATAATTTTTATTGATAATGACATCAGGAAAATGGCAAAAATTACTGATGTTACTATGATTAAAAAAAGGGCAGTAAAAATATTGAGTAGCATGATTATATTCTGCTTGGAGATTTGAAGATATTTCTTGTCCTATTTTATAAGCAAATCAAGCTAAAGGGTGCTGTTAGATTTCAGCACAATGTTCTCTGCTGAGTGGTTGCAGTGTGAAATTAGAAATAATTGCGCTTTTTCTTGGTGTCATAATGTTTGATCTTTTTGGGAGTTTAGGGATTCTGACCTAGTGCTTTCCCTATCATACAAGTCATATAAACCTTACCTAAGCTCATAGAAGTGCTTAAGATCGTGCATTTCTGCTTCTCACACGCAGTTAATGTAGGGGTCCTGAGATGGCCACTTCTCAGAAATTCCATGAAGGTGCACTGTGATTTGCCTTAAAACTTAGATCTGGCTTGGAATAACCTGCTGTTACCCTTGTGTCCTGTCTCAGAGACTACTTAGAAATGACCATGATGCTAAACAACTGAAATTAACAACCTAGAGGAGAATAATGGTATATTTAGGAGAAGCCTCAGTATTTGAGGAAAATTGTCTCTGATGCGTGAGGCGTCTTCACTTTGCATATCTCCCCTCAGAAGTGCTACTCTTTTGAGCTGCTTTGAGAGCCACCATCTCAGTGTCATTTTGAAAAGCTGCAAAAGGCGAGTTGCTTTTCACTCCATGGGTCTCAGCCTGAGCCCTCTCTGGGAAGCAGTTCTGCTCTGCAGGAGTTACCTTTCTCCAGTGTGGGTTAAACAGGCAGCACAGGAGAATTCTGACCTCTCACCGGGGTTGTGGAGTCTGGTGAAGTCCAAAAGCAGGCCTGTTGTTCATCTTGGTTTTTTGAGCATTTTACTTTTTCAGTCATACTGAAATTAAATGTCAGCCACAATTAAGCACAAATAAATGTCCCTCATACCCATGGTTAGGCACAACTAAGGGAGAAGCCAATAATAAATTTAAATTTTAAGTTTCTTTATGGTTTTGTTTGTATCTTTTTTACTTGTCCAGAAAGACATATAGCAGTTGTGGCTGGATTTCATTTTTTCTCTCCTAAAAAGAGAGAATTTAGTGTTGATCCTGTACTACTGAAAAACAGGACTTGCTTAACTTGGACTGTTAGAGATCTAGAAAATAACTAGAAAAGAAATATGTGTCTTGATGACTCATTTTTGATGTGAATAGTTTTGTAAAAGTTATTTATAGAACACATGCATAAAAGTGTGAAGTTGGCCCTTTTTTTCTGTACATGTATAATACCAAAACATATTATTTGGAATAATTTGTAAATTTAAGCAGCAATATTTACTTGGCACACAAAGCTGCCAAGTTGGAAGCAATTGATAAAAACTGAAAGAATAAATGATTAAGTTGTTTAATAGAATTATGGAACAATTTAAAAGTCATTGTGGAAACCAGCAAGAAACCGGCATTTAAGTAGCCTGCCACTTCAGAGCTAACTTGAACTTATTCTACTTAGTACTACAGAGAGAAATGAAAATGAACACCTAAAAAAAGAGCAATTAAGGGTAAAGTGACTAAAATGTCAGGTTACTAACCCTTAAATATTGCATATTGTTCTACTGAAGAAAATAATCCTTTGCATTAATACTGCCAAAGAGAGAATGTGGATCAAGGCACATAAATATTTAATCTTTTTCTTAAATTCCAACAATATATAGAAGAAAATATTGATTATATTAAAGCATCCCAATAATTTTGAAATTATCATTGTAGAATGAGCTTCAGGTTCCAATAATTGTTTTGCTTCAAAAGAACTGCTTCCTCAAGAGAGATTTTAAAACAAAATAAAAACACGGCCTCATCTGAAGTATGTGTTGGCAAGGAAATTCTAGATGAGTTAAAAAATCAGGCTGTTTATTTTGGTTTTTTTTAAGAAATACCTAAGTCTCACATATTCCCTCTAAAATCTTGGAAAGAATAAAAACGCCTCACAGCTGCCCAGTTCAAGATTGTTAATTATGTGGTTCTTCTATGTGAAAATTTGATCCCACAAGACAATCCTTCTCCCTCATGGCAACATTGAAAAACAGATAGATCCCATTAGATAAAAGTAACAGAAGAAGTGGGTAAAACCACTGGATTTGAGAATGGATCTCTAATGAACTTTTGGGATTAGGTGCTTTTCTTCCACATGTTTCAGGGAATGTCTCACCCCAGTAGATTACCACTGTCAACTCCTAGGTGTATCTTGTCATTTCTTTCTTGGGAATTTGAAAATCCAGCTATAATAATCAACCCTATTTCAGACATCTTCAACTAATTCTCTGTCTCCATGTGGCATTTAGTTAATTTTGATTTTTGTCCACTTTCCTTCTTTAAGTACCTGTAAAAACCAAGATTTCAACAATGTTGAAAAACCAAGTAATACAATGTACATCATGAGGGAAACACTGCAGTACTTTTGCCAGTTCACCATATTCTTCCAGCAGTCAGATTGCTAGGAATCCATACTGGGTGGAGAATAAAATCCAATGTTTGCTATTCTATTTGTTCCTTTTCATCCCTCTCTCTTATTTTCCTCTGACGGATGTTTTAGGTCACTCTAACCAAATGAGCAACAAAAAAGGAGTAAGGTCATTCTTTAAACCAAGTCTAACTTCAGATTGAATGTGTTGAGTGCCTTGCCTTTCTTTTTTCCTCTCCTTAAACCAGACAGTACTAACAGATCTGTACTGCTGATCATTATCAAAGCCTGAAATCTTGACCCATGCTTTCAGGGGAAGTGCCAGAGTTATGCTAACAGCTTTGAATTCCTCACCCTCTTCTGTCAGAGACAGGTCGTTATTTCATTGACATAACAGGTCCTTGACACATCCACTCCCTTCTATAATAACACGAATAAACAGAGCAGTGTTTCCTATTGTGATTTTACTCACAATGAGAAATACCATCAAAATCTCTGGATAAATTATTTCATTTTAAATTCCATTAGTACCTGCCATTCTACTTTGTTTTAACTTCCAGGTCCATACCCTAATTTAAATATGGGTTCATGCTTGTTGCAGTTGCTCACATGTGTATGGGTCTGCACGGGGTGTGCAGATGCAGATAATTATCTTGGATGGCTGTTAGGGCCTACTTGCAAACACACAAAAGAAGGCACAGTCATGTGTTGCACCCTGTTCTTCTAAAGTTCTTCTAAGCCTTCTGATGTTTACATTTTTGTAATGGAGTTTCTCACGCAGTTTCATGTAAGTAATAGTTGTTTTGCATTCCTTTCTGGAGGAGGAGAGGATTTATACACTGTTGGTTTGACCAGTGTTGTTGAAGAAGTGGCAATTTCATACTCCAATCCACTGTCACTTTTGGAATTCTATAAATATCGAGCTCTGGAAATAAATGTGCTCTTTTTTGCCTTGGACATCTCAGCGTGAGTGTCGTTCATTGTGTATCGCATTGTGACAGTCATGGTCTGCTCAAATATATGCTGGAAGAGAGTGTCATCTTTCTGTTAAATTTATGCTGATTTCAGGCTTTGGATTAGGGCCTAAAGTCCTACACAAAATGCAAGCACATGAGTGGTATCTCTGTTTAAAAATGAAGCCCTAGATATATAGTAAGAAATGTAGAAGTTTAGATCACCAGCCATTAGGAATGTCAGTTACAATGATTTCAAATTTATTCATAGGGCCTTCACATCCAAAGAAAACTCCAAAGGGGCATGCTTCCAATAAAAAGAAAACCTAGAAGGCCAGCTTCCTATTGTAGTTGATTAAGTACTCTTTTTCCTTACATAACTTGACACATACTGGCCTGATTACACTTTTGCCCTAGCTTGACAAAGACTAGTTCTGACTTGATGTGGTAAAATGAGAGGAAATTCTGATGTTACTTAGAAGTTGTAAGTGAAATCCACTTGGTCTTCCCCAGCATGGTGGAGAGTTTCTTCTAACTGCCAGGCTCCAACAATTTTCTGTACAGGATTAATTATTTTCCTTTCTGATTTTGTAGTTGTGGCTTTTAATATCAGAGCACAGCAGACATGGAGGCACAGTGGAAAGGCTGGAGCTGATGTGGTGACATATACCCAAGTATAGAGGAAATTAGGGAAAATGAGAGAGCTAATAATGGCTGGGTGTGCATATGTATACCCCTAGGGCTGCATTTATTAGGACAAACTTTTTAAGGTCAGGAGGATGGGGAAAGCTAGTACAGAAACTTTTTGATGTACACGAAGCTTTTTCCTGAGTGCAGTGAAGTTACTTGGAAGATTAACAGATGTGGCAGACTTCATGGACACAACAGGTCTCAGACTTCATGCAGGTAAACTGAATGCATCTTTCTTCTCACAGAGTTTTTAACTTAATATTTCCTCCTGCTCATATACTTCTGAGAGAAATGGTAATGAAATAATAGAAAAACAGTTGAATTCCCTCCTTCATATGGAAAAACAAGGGTAAGAAGGCCTTTTTCAGTTTTTTTATCCTTGGTTAATGGGATGAAACTTCCTAGAAGATATATTAAAATGAATGTAAATAACTAAAGGAGAGGTTCTAATATGATGTGTTGACCCTCATCAGCTTCTCCATGGAAGAAATTTGGCATGTTTTCCTCTTTCCTCCCCATATATAATAATTTTCAAACCTTCAGGTTTTGAATGACCCTGACTTCATTTTGTACGTGGATACCCAGCAAGAAGGTCTAGAGTTTCAAAGTATCTTCCATCCTCTTCAATTCACATGCAAGCATTTTCAGGAAGATAAATGACAATTGCTGCTTTTAGGCAATGTGGAAAAAAAAAATATAATTGAATTATTGTTCCTGGCATTGCGCTTCTGCTTCTCAATATGCAAACCACATCTATGCAACCCCTATGCACATACATCTCAAAAAGAAGGAGAAAGAAACTTCTTGAGTGAGAAAAAATGTTTTATTAATAATCAGAGGCCATCATCCATCCAAAGTAGGAGAAAAAATCCAATTATTTGCCTTTACTATGGAAATAATTTGGTCCACTGACCTCATTGAAAAATGTTGATCTTAGAGCATGACAGTATGTTTCCAAAGATAAAACTGGGATCTAAATCTACAGCAAATTATCCGTTTTTAGGTGCCTTGCATTTAATGAAAAGGAAGAAAGAAAGACTTCATGAACTGAAAAATGAAGCAACATCCCCTCTTTTTCTGAAACACAGAATTTTGGAATAAAACCTTGGACTTAGGTTGAAAAAGTAAGTATTAAAATAATCACTTTTGTATTATTTGCATGAAGACTGCATATTTTATCAGCTGTTCTACACAGCGCTCCTGCGAATTCTGATCTTAGTGTAGAAGTTGTCCTCACAGTGTTTTGCAGCCTCTGTCTATGCTGAATGGATCACAGATGGATCAGAAGTTGTCTGATCTCTTAGCAGACCAAATCACTTGGACTAATATTCTACATCTCATGGGGTTTGTTTTTAGTGTAGGCTCAAAACCATGCTATGTTACCAGAACAAACTTTTGTTCAGAATGTTATGTGAATGAATCCTAAATTTTATTCTTTAGGGTTACATCTCTTAATTTCTAAAGAGTGCATCTATTTTCACTACTTTTTCCCATTCCCATATGTTGATATATGAGATGAAGGGAGGTTATCTGAGTACCCTCATGGCAGCATGGTGACTGTCTCAATGCTCTCCTAAATGGAGTAACATAATATGCTTATGAGCTCTGACTTGCCAGAGTAGATAGAAGTTGATGCTGAAAAGCTAGACATGCTTGTTTCTCTGAACTGTGTGAATTGGAGCTCATGGATTGCCAGCTTGTATGTGGTTGAGGTGAAAAAAGAAAAAACACAAAACCCACTAAAATGCAAATCTGCATAATATGACTGCTGCCCAGGGAGGGATGGTGTAACATTTCTGTCACTGAACACTCCAGGAGCAATATTTTTGGATTAATAAGTGTAAGCAAAAGGAATTCAAGTTTGATTACCTTTGTAAAGATTTGTTTTAAGCACTTACATTTTAAGATTTATTTTTTTATTTTAAGTAAGCCTTCAGGACTTATTTTCTGCTAATGACATGGCCAGGAAAGAGCTGAAACAGCAGAATTCCATTGCTAAAGTTCAGATTGATTGTCACTGTTTAACACTGCTTTATAGCCACTCTGGAACAAAGAAAATATCACCTTTTAATGTATTGCTATAATATTCTAAGCTAGGAAGGCAGGAAAAAAGAAAGAAAATAAATTTAACAACCCTTCCTATTTCCAAAACAGACTTTATTAAATAGGAGATTATTTTTTTAAAAATTTGCATTTTTTCAGCACCTTTTCTGTCCAGAAACTACCTTGTAGTTTTAGATTAGATTAAATGCAATAAACTAATATTGGATTTTTCTTCTTAACAGTGAAGAAAAAGATCAGGGACATATATATATTGGGTTTTTTGTATTAGATTTCTTTTATCTGCCTGGTGCAAAAGAGAAAAAACTGAAAGGGAGCAAAAAAAAAAAAATGAGGCTTCTTACTTAGAGGTTGGGCTATTCTGTTAATAAAATAAGGCCTTTGAAAAGCTCTATTCTCCATTAGTGCTGTTTGTGTGGGTATGAAATAATTAGCAGTCAAAATTTAAATGAGAATTATGCTGTTTGGGACTGATCCAAGTCAGACCCCTCCAACATACAATCTTTTGAAGTCCACAAACACTTTTTTGGCATGTCTTGGCACACTCCTAAGCATGCTGTTGTACGTGTAAATCTAGTTTCTTGCCTTCTGCATAGTTTAAACATATTAAATGGGTTAAATCAGCATGGTAGCCCTAACTTTGGCTAGCTAGGGTAATATTTTTATTGATCTCTAGAACTGCCACATGCCAAGCCTGCAGGCATGGCTACAGCATGGCTGGTGTTTGTCTTCAGCATTAGGGTGAAGGGAAGTGTTGCTCCACAGCCTGTCCTCAGCAGCCTAAGGACAGCTCCAGCCTGCCTGCTGAGCTCTTACCTGGACAGGAATTCAGTGGAAAGCCAAACGTCATCTTCCAATCTGCTCTTTCAGATCAATCTGAAAAGCACACAGGGCCTTAGGTACACTTTTTAAATAGGTGATCTACTGCTACCAGTATTTCTTTTTCAACTTCAGTTAAACCTGGAATTAAACATTAATTCAATCTATAATGGCTTTTGCTTCAAACTGGGGAAATTTTAACTTCTGCTTACAAAACAAAATATTTTATGCCAAAGCTTATGCACATGAGTACCCTTAAAGTGAAAGCTTTTTCACACTTATGGCTTGAAAAGTCACAATTTCTGGTCTTAAATTACAGTTAACAGTCAAGAAACATTAATTTTCCACTGTGCAGTGAGCTGTAATGTATGAGAAATGCACACTCTGAAGCATGTTTTCTTGTTTGCTTACTTTCCCAGAGATGACTAAGGAGCAGCTCTTCACATCAATTACCATTGCCCAGAACTTATACAAGGTGAGGTTGATTGACAGGAACACCAAAATTAGTGTTGTGGAAGAATTGTTAAGGTTTAGGGGCTTCAGAATAAGACCTATCAAAAAGTTGGGGGGAAAAAAAAAAAAAAAAAAAGAAAACCCAACATGACAACTTTGGTGTTTAAATGATAAGTTTAAAATAAATTATGCATGAACTCTAGAATAGAAGTCCTTAAATGTTTTCCTTGTTTTATCTGCTTGCCCTTTGCTAGGAGATCAGGTAAAGTCACAGGGTCCAGCAGTGAATCTATGAGAGAAAAAGGTTCAAGCATCTTTTGTTTCAATCTCATGGTAACTGACATCTAACTCTCCATAGAAATATACTCAGTATTAGCAAGGACACCCTGTCAGAATTTAAAAAAAAAAAAAAAAAAAAAAAAAAAAAAATAAAAAAATTGACTTCTGATTAACAGTGAAAAANAAAGAATATTAGAATATTGAGCTCTGATTCAGATGTAGAGAAAAATATTTCAAAAAAGAAGTTGTCTTATAGACATGCTAACTTTTATTGTTGGATTGCAATTTCCTAGTATAGATTTGCAGAGCAAATAAGAGCTATAGGGTTTTTTTTTTTTT
>VZRH01004970.1:570863-616643 GCA_013397555.1 Urocynchramus pylzowi | reverse complement strand
TGTTTTTGCTTTTTTTGTGGTGGGTTTAGATGAAAAAAATTTTTTTTCCCCTTTAGGGAAAAAAAAAAAAAAAGCACAGGGACTATGGAGAAGTAATTTTTATGTATTCCATAACACTTCCATTTCCTAACAGCCTCTCTTTCTCTTCTACCATAGGATCAATTATCATCCTCTCTTACAGTTACAAGAAAAGGTCAAAAGTGAAATAAGAAAATACCAGCTTTCCTAAGGGAACAGGTTCATAATGTGGAAAGGAGCCTGTAATTTGGCAGCTGTAGCTTTGGGAAGCTAAAGTTTAGTACATGAAGAAATTGGAATGTCTCTTGGATGGGGAGATAGTGGTCATCAGAGAGTGCAGTTGACATGATTTCTCTTTGTAGAGCTGACATGGGGGTGCTTGGTTCTGTCACTGAAGGAAGGCAAGCAAAGGCTTTCTTTTATGCCATTGTCAGTTCTGCTTTTTTATCTCACATATCATGCTCAAAGCTAATTGTGTTTACAGTGTTCCTGCAAAGCAGGTAGTGAACATTGTATAATTAACTGGGAAATCCTCCTTTTTTCTTCCAAACAGTGTATAGATTTCCTTCTATCTCTTCCCTCTAACTGGGTTTGTATCAGTATGCACATGATTTTTATCTTTTGTAATTTGTTATTTAGCATCTCTGATACATCTTCAGTTAATCTCTGGGGTAAATGATGGAATTTTTATGCTTTTGAGTATGGGATAAGGCAATGTTAGACTTGAATTTTGTGCTTTGAAATTTAGATATTTGTTTTATATTTTAGCTCAGAACTAGTTCTGGTTTTGACTTTGCACATCTGCCAATTCATTTGTTCTGAAAAATATAATCATTAGTCCATTAGAAGTGAAGGTGGCTAAAGAAGGAAGCAATAACAAGAGAATGAAAGATGGAGTAAAGATAAATCCAAATTAGACCTCAAAATAGAACCTTATATGATAATTCCATTCACAGCCACAGGGTATGAAATGAAGTCCTTCCTTCTGCAGGATGACCACCTGCAGGCTGACAGTGCAGGGAGAGCAGGTCCTATTGTAATGATGCTTCAAAAAATCAGATCCTAGGTCTGAAACTTTCATTAAATGCTGGGAATATATATTAAAAGGAAAGAAAAAAATCAATAAAAGTCATCTTGTGCGCTTAGTTCAGTTCTAGAATTGGTGTTCAGTAACGTTGTATTGTTACTATACATCAGTCTATAATTTAGAACAAAATTGCCTATTTTCTCATCTAAAGTTGATTTCTGAGTTTTGAACTGGGTCAAACAATGGAAAATACGAAATGTCTCAAATGTAATTGGTGAAAACTTGACTGAAGAAACAGCATCTAATTGTTGCAAAGTGTTTGGCCTTTTTACCTCTTAAGAATACTTCAGCCACATGAGTCACTTTTGCCACTAGAACAGAATTTCCTTACAAGCCAAGGAAAGAAAGTTGCTCTTATAGTGGCATCAAGAGGTTTNTTATAGTGGTATAAAGCGTTATATATATATATATATATATATATATATATATATATATATATATATATATATATACACATATATACATGTATATACATATTTTTGAAATTTATTTATTTTTTAACTGTCAGACAAATCAGAGAAATCATTCAAACTTTATCTTCTTTTGGGGATTAGATATTTGTTTCAGGCCTTTTCAAATGTGCTGTTATGCAGCTTACCTTTTGGTCTGTTTGCAGAAATTGATTGTTCAGTGGTGTTGGGGTATTTGTGGGGATTTTTTTTATATTACTGTGTGTAATTTAGCTATTGCTTGACTGTTGGATACACCTAAAAGATGTAATCAGAATAAGTATCCACTAGGACATAAGAGGGTATCCAGGCTATAGAGAACTTCAGGTGTAAAATGAGACAGGGAAGAAATAAGAAAGGAAGGCAAAGGAAAGACATCTTGTTTCCTAGAGAAATAAATGCACCGAGCAGTACTCAGGCACACATGATCCTGTTCCCTTAAAGCAGCTCAGTCAAGGCAATAGAATTAGCCAGTTCATCAGGCCCAGAAAAATTAGCTGACTCTTCCCCAGACCAACCATTTTACAGCTGTCCTTAATCACAGTCAGACCCCTACTAATCAGACCATGCTGTCTCTTACACTGCTTATTTTATTAATAATACAGTTAGCAAAATACTGTAGTATGTACTTGCCATTGTCTGGAGTTTTTACTTGCATATGCTGTCCTTTTTCCTGTGCTTATATTGAAAACAGTTTATTATAGTTTTATTTTTTATTTCTAGGGTATTCTCTCCTAGACAATACAGATTTCTTACAGGTGATAAAGAAATACAGTTTGTTTTTTATTTTATTGAATGACTTAATTTGACTTCTGCCTATACTGTGAACATGACTGTCTACAACAAAAATGTTATTCCATGTCCTTGAGGTTTTTTTAGGGTTTTTTTGGAGGTTCTTTTGTGGGTTTTTTTTTTGTTTGTTTGTTTATTGGTTGGTTGATTGGTTGGGTTGGGTCTTTTTGTACAATAAGGTTTTTAAGAGTGGTGGGAATGTAATCTATGTAGTAGCCACTAATAATTTTGATTTGCAGCTAAAGCATAATTTTTACATTGTGAAATATGTGTGTACCCCAAATATTTCATTCATGAAGGGTGGAGAGATTCTAACAGTTTCATAAATTCCTTGGAATGCAGATGAGAAAATATAGGTGAACATGGAGTTCTCCTTTGACCTTTGTCATTCATAATGTCACCTGCAAGAATGCCTAGGACCTGGACTATTGTGTAGTTTATGCTTCATGTTTATATATGCTTCCTAGCTAAACAGAACAGTAATGATGGGCTTAAGAAACTCTGAAACACGGTAGACTTAAAATAATTAAAATATTCACCCTTCATTTGTTCTTCATATTTCATCTTGCCACACTTGATAATTATGGGAGAGATTAAAAGCTTCCTTGCTCTCAGCCAATCTCCCTTTAATACTTGATCCCCACAGTGAAGTTCCACTGCTGAACTTGTGGTATCAAATTCATTTCCATAGCAGCACAGATTTTTGCTGTGGCATCACATAAGTAAAATGATTTTGACTTCACTGTAGGGTTAAGCTGCTATAAAGGGAGAAGGAAGAGAAAAATAAAACCTCCTTATGGAGAAAAAACAACTGCAAAAGCAATGCATGTGATAGCTTGATCCAACAATTTCAAATCCTGTGAGAATTCTCCTTACTTTAAGTCAGTGGGGCTGCTCAGTAGGGATTTCTTTCACACTAATACATAAAGGGTAAGTCCCACAGTGTGATCAATTTTGTGGTTTTTTCCCCTCTTGAAATACTGTTTTTTCCAAGATTTAATTTAGCAGAAAAAATTGTCCTTTCAGCATATCTATCAGGATTATTTCACATACAAATACAATACTCACATGCATGCTCTTTCTGATCACATCCTAACAAACCTAACACACAATATTTGGCAACAGATGCATAAAGGAGTGGTAGATGTATGCACATAAAAAATAACAGTGGAATATTTTCCTCTTCTGCCTGGTATCATTTAAAGATTGTGATGACAAAGGGCATGCCTGGAGAAATCCAAACCACCACCAGGAAGAGAGGCAGGAAATGAAATCACTGTAATGAGAACTGCTGCCCACTGCTCTGCTAAGAAAAGAAAGACACTTTGATGATGGGTGCAGTGGGCTAATGTTGGTCAGTCTCCTGGAAAATAGAATTATGCATAGCTGGTAAACTCTGATAAAATGAAGACCAAAGTCAGTCAGTGACAGACAAATACCAATTGTAGTCTAAAGATTAGCAGGCTCAATTTTGGACTGACAATGTTTAAAGTTATTTAACTGCTGTTTCTAAATGTGCTGGTTTAGCAGAGTATGCATATTTTTAAAAGGGGGGGAATACACTTCTAGCTGGATTTCCATTCAATGCAAAATCATTGTAATTATAACAGCTAAAGCTAGTCTAAAAATATATTTAATCTGAAATCTAATTTTTAAAAGAATTATTAATTTTACACCATGCTTTGGATTTTCATATTAAAAGTGGGTTCTCAGGAGAGGTAGGTAGAGTGTTAAGGACAGATAAAAAGAGTAGAAATAAAATGGCTCTTTCTTTCCTCTTCATCCCCGCTCAAAAACTCCTCTATTTGGGACAAGAACATACTTGACAGTGAAAATAAATGGCACAGAGATGGTGGAGTAAAAACACCTGGATCTATGCAACAGTTTTAACCATTCTTCCATCGATAATGTTTTTTGAGCTAAAAATCTATTTCTGAATTAAAACAAAATTTTTAAGCAAAAATGTTTTATTGTTTTAATGTTGATAAATGGGAAATAAGGGTAAAAGAGATTCTTCTTTTATGAAATGTAACAAAGAGCCAGACTATAAAATGAGAAGCCATTATACCTAGTGAAGTGTCATGGATGGCAACCACACCAGGAAATTAAAAAGAAAATGCTACAGATCTCTATAAAGAACTTGGCACCATGTAGATGGAAAACAGTCTACAGGAGAAATGAACTCTCTTTTTCTCTAGCTGACTCTTTAGGAGTTTCCCTACAGCTTTAGCTGGAATCTGACAGATGGTATGGGGAAGATCAAGGCCGTGAGCCCATGTCATACAGCAGACTTAATTAAAATTTCATTTTTCTTATCCATTCTTTTCCCAGACTCCCAATGGGGCATTTAATGTGCGTGAAAGGGTAAAATTGAAACCATGCATACGGAGAAAAGTCCATGAAGAAGGAAAATGTTTAGTAATCTGTCTTAGTTATGGAACCACAACTGGAAATAAACGGTATGTTTATTAACAAAACTGTTTCTTCAACAGTGTTACCATGTGTCATGGTTTAGGAATGGTATTCCCTAATTCAGTGTCCCCATCAAGGCTCTCCAAACCACTCACTGCTCTCTCTTGATTCCCTGCTTCCTGCTTTCTCCTCCCCCAGGTGACTGAGAGAACTGGAGGCACAAAGGGCAAAGATCATGGGTTGAGATAAGAGCAATTTACTGTAAATAGCTGCGAGCTAAGAAAATTAACAGTAGCAACAATGATACTAATGGCAGAGGGTAAAAGAAAGCAAACACTTAAACAGAAAAAAACCCTCTATGATAGACAATACTGGATGTCTCCCTCCGGAGGAGTCCACCAGAAGAAAGGTCCTTTTCCCTGGCCCCTACAACGAGGTGGTAGAGAATAACCTCCAGATCCTGGCCATACCCCCTCTCAGCTACTGCAATAATTAACCATGTCCTGGCCAGAAGTAGAAGACTATGATGGATCATTTACCAAAAAAGACAAATTCATTGCTCTCTCACCCCTAGGTTACCAATTTTAGAAACACTTTATTGTATTTATCTGTTACTGTTTAGGTTACTGATATAAATATTGTACATCTCATGGTGATTTAGATTTTGCAGTTGGGGAGTATGAAGAGCAATTTTTTAGGGTACTGAAGAAAACAAAATTCTCAACAGAATTGTTTTGTGTGCTGTGGACTAAACACAGTTGCTTTGTCGATGCCAAATGTGAAATTGAGTATCCCTGTGCTGTATTTTATGGCACTGCAGTTTGTATATAAGAAGTCATCAGCAAGCCTGAAAAAAAGGGAATTAACTTGCATTTCCAAGGGAACAAACCCCTCCTATTATAGAGTTATGATGTAAGACAGAAAGATGTACTTCTGGAATGGAGAATTGTTATGAGAGATGTGAGTATTGCTACTCAGGAGTCACAGGGCCAGTCAAACAGCAGGTGATCTTGGTGGTTCAAAATGAGGTGCCCAGGAGTGAGTGTACTTCTGCTTAATAAATAATCAGGTTCCTTTAATCTGTTCATCACACAATTTGTTTGTTTCATTTTTTCATTATAGATTTGTGCCTGTATTTGTGTAATGAGTTGCTAGCATGGGAAGAAGCCTGAGGAATGCAAAATAATTATGAATGAGCACAGAGGGTTAGACATCACTCACAGAAGGAAATATACTAGGAGATAGAGAAGTAATGATAGGATGGGGAAAACAAAATAAGACAGTTTTTTGTTTATTCAAAATGGGTTTCTGGGAATAGATTTAGTTTTGACTGTTTTTCAGGATGGAGGTGCAGAAATATGTTAATGATTACTCAAGCCCCATGGTATGATTGTAAGTTTCATTCTTGATATCTTGTCAAGTTTCATGTTTCTAAAATCAGGTTAATAACCTTCTTGGTAATACATCTGTACAGACCAAGTATATTTATAGGGGTGACAATCTTGTCACCCATAGCAATATATTTTCAGCTGTCCGTATTTTTATTCACTTCTTAGGCAGATGCCAGTTTCTGTCTTTTTTTTTTTTTTTTTCATATACATCCTAAGTACAGAAAAGCTGTTAGATGGATTGTCTAGATTCATTCTGAAGGTCCTTCTAGGATTTATGTGTTCTAGCCTTGTTTTTCATTAGTTTCAGTTTACTACATAGTTGGGATTGCATAAATAGTGATCTTCATCTGTGTACCCAGATACACTGTGTTAGAAATTACATGGTGCTGTGATTTATTGGTTAGAAATTATCTAGTTTGCTTTCCTTGTCCCCAGTATTTTCTTTCTTTTCAATGACACAGTATCCATGGGTGTGTTTAACATATTTAGTTTACCATCTGCTCAAAGACAGTTGAAAAAGTGAGAACTGTTTGAGTGTACTCTTACTGAAGAAACATTTTTTTCTTCCTAAAATTATGTCTTAGTAGAAATTAAAATGCTTGAGCAAGCACTGAATAAAATTTCAAATCTACAGAACTGCAAACCACAGGATTTAATCAGTATTTAATCCACAGAGAGTCAAATCTCACACTCACAAATTAGGGGGATTCCCTGAGGAGTCATTTTGTTAATGTTGGTATTGTATTATAAAGCAACCTGAGCTGGAGTACAGAAAATATTTTGCAAACTTCTGAAAATAAAAAGATGTGACATTCACTCAGATGGACTATGGATTATGTTTCAGTTTTGCAATTGTTTGCTACAGAGCGACCTCAGAGTACTAAACTATTCATTTCTAAAAAATGTAATTGTATCTATTCGGATTTAAGTGTAGGGATGGCTCACTCATTAAAAAAATTACGTTCAGTGAAGGCATACATTTGAGATACAAAGCAGAATTCTGAATCAAAGAATGTGTGTTTGAATCCTTATGTGGTGGTCCTTTTGCAAAGACTTTCTAGAGCTGATATGATAAAATTAAAAAAAAAAAAGACCAGATTTAAAAGAATCATGAGTCTTGGATAAAAAGATAGGACTGTTTGTTTAAAGACATATAAATCAGCACTACAGAGTTTTTACCTGCCTGTTAGCAAGAAAAGAAAGTAAATACATAAAGCAAATAAAGTTAAAAAAATAATTAAAATTTCCTAAAATGAGATCCAGTGCTGATACCCATTATGCTTCCTAATGATGCTCATTACAATCCTAACTACATTTTAATGCTGAATTCTAATGCCTCCATTCATCATTGGGATGAAATACAAATGCTGACAATTGACACACTTAAGAAGGTTCACAGGACTGAAAAATGTCTGTGCATATTTATCAGAGCTATGCTGGTTGAAGTTAAGAAATACCACTCAGGGCGAAAAAAAAAAAAAAGGGAAACAAAACAAAAATCTGAATACAGATGGAAGAAAAAAAAAGAGTAAGGGTCATCCCCTGAACACAATTATTGGTATTTATACATTCTTAAGGGTAGCTTTTGTCTCACTAATTTTTTTTGTCTCATAAAAAACTTCTTTGCAAGAAAAATACTAAACATAGAGAAAACAGAGAAGAGTTGAGAAGAGCAAAACATCCTGAGTGATTTTGACAAATTAATTTGAAATTATGTTACCAGCAGTTTAATATATTACAAACTTTCACATTTATATATTCATGCTAGGCATTTGAAAATTATTAATATGCCTACTCAGTTAGTTCTTCAATATTATCGGTTGTCAGTGTACACCCACCTTTTATGATGCATAGCACACCTATAAAATTAATGCTGTAAACTGATCTTTAAGATTCAAAATAAATTAGTTTCAAGGCTTGAAATGCAAACATCCAAACATCCCAAATGCTTTATTTAATCATTGTTAAGCTTTCCTACATTTTCTCATTCTTTCGTATAATAAAATCTCAACAAATGTGAAGATCTGATAAGACTGAACTCTAGATCTCAGTAAGTTATTGGTTAAAAAAGAAATTTTATCTGCATGGTTCACAAAGCTGAATTCTGTCATATGTGAATTCTCAGTTGTCCGGTATAATACAACCCTAAAGCTGAAACTAGAGGAATAAGATTTTTTGGTAAAGCTTCTACTACAGTGGATGCAAATGTATTAATTCTGTCCTTCAAAGTCAAACATTAATATGAATCTTCCATTAGATATTTCAGTTAGTGGTTTTCATGTAATGGGACTGTCTTTGAGTAGCTCTGAAACTGTACCACTGAATTTTTGCCTGTTAAGATCTGCCTGTGCTGAACTATCCCTGTTTATGGTGGCAAGAAGCAGGAACAAAAGAGTTTCTTTCTAGAAAGTTTTACTGAGTCTCTCTTCTTCCTTATAAATTCCTTTGATTCTTCTGTTTGTTCTTTATGCTCTAGATTTTTACATTTATAGTATTGGAAACATATTTTTCTTTCCACTACTCCCTGTTTCAATATTTTATCATTTATTTCCTCCTTTCTCTCTCCACTTTTCTTTTAAACTGCTTTTTCCCTCCACTTTATTTTTGCTTCTTTTTTTTGCTTGCCCACCCAGCTATCCTTCCTTCACTTTGGCTTCTTTTAAGTAAAATTTTCATGTCCAAGTTGCCATGACATATAAATGTGAAAATACCTTTATTCAAAACTTTCACAGTCCTTTCAGTAGGGCAATACCCTGAGAGATTGATGGGGAGGAAGATGGGGGCTGCATACCACAGCTAAGTATTTTAGAAACAGGTAAAGACAGTGCATATGTACATCTACGGTTGATTTAATATAATGTGTGCAGGCGATTCTCTTGGAAGAATTTCTGAGGACAGAAAACAAATTATGTTTGCAAAACATTTAGGTTTAGTCTTCTGTTAAAACAATTTCATCAGAAAATTAAATTTAAAGCTCACTTCTCTGCTTAGTATTTGTCACTTTCCATTATTTGGAATGTTTTTTCTTCCAAAATAATTTTTTTTACCATTTGATGCTACTCTGCACTTCAATTTTTATTCTTTTAGCAGTAATCTATTTCTTAACCAAAACTCAGTGTTTAGTGGCTCTAGATCTGTCTTGACTCAAAAAAAAAAACAACAAAACAACCAAAACAACAACAACAACAAAAAACAACAACAACAAAAAAAAACAACAACAACAAAAAAAAACAACAACAACAAAAAAAAACCCTCAAAAAAGTAGTAATATAAAAGTAGTAAATGAAGATGGACTAAGATTAAGAAAGTTCAAAGAAAAATATTTCCTTTTCCATCTGATACATAGTTGTGGGCAACCATAAAGAAGCATTGGAAAGCTGGGTAGAAACATGGCTGTAATACAGATTTAGAATTTTTATCCAAACTATCTACCATTTTTGTGTCCAAAAAGGGAAGTCATGAATGACATGAATGACAACAGAATAAAAAATAAGACTAAATGGAACAAATCCTCATACTCTACTTCAAACATGACACATGCAAAGAGCTGTGTATCTTTTTCTGTTCTATCATATTTATATCCTTCAAAAGTAACTGCTGAGAAATTCTATCTATGCACATATCTACTTAATTTATCTTAATTTATCTTTCTCCTCTTCAATTACTTGCAAAATCTGGGTTGAAAGTGCCATCATAATCCATTTATCTAGACACAGGTAAATTATTCAATTGAACTTCCAATAAGTGTATTGGATATTGCATGGTCTTGTCCTATAGCAGTGTTCTGCAGATTGGTGAAATTTTTCCTTTTGTGTGGAAAGCAGCTATAACTTTTGGCAATAGTACAGGTCTTGACAACAGGTGTATCCCAGAGCTATACTTACATTAGTAAGTATAGCTTACTATAAAAAAGTAAAAATTAATTACCATTAATTAACAGAGAATAACTCTGAAAATACTCTCTGTTAATTACCATTTGTTTGTAAAGAAATCACATAACCAAATTATTCTCATCACTTACAAACATGGGACACAGATCTAACTAGACCTAAGTTCTTTGAAAAAAAAAAAGGAAGTAGAAAAATGTAGTCTTTTTTGCAGGTTATCCAAATGTTCAGAAATAGATAGATCTGCCTCAGTTTTCTTCCCAATCAAGGTTTGATATTCCTACTAATGCTATTTTTCTTTAACAGAGTTAACAAATGGCACACTGTGGCTCTGTATGAATCTTGCTATTCTTAGGAGTTTTGCTTCTGATCATTAGGATTAAAAAAAAAATAAAGGCAAAGTATTGATGGCATGATAGGAAAAGTGAGAACTGAATGGCTCATGAAAGGTAGCTACTCCCTTCTAGAGGCAGACAAGAAGTAGCTGCAACAGTACTGCTTGTAAGGGGGAGGTAGATGAAAGTTTTTTCCCATGGTGCTATCAGTGTATCAGCTTTTATGTATAATAAAATAGTCCCTGAAATCTAAATTTGAGTACAATTGTAATCAGACACAGATTAATGCACACAAACCATGCACACACCTGTATGGAAGACTATTCAGGTTAGCCGGTGTTGAAGAAAAGTGCATGATTCTAACGGAACAATTATTTCTAATTATTTCAGTTTCATGTAATAAAAATGAAACTTTGCACAGCAAACCACTCCATTAGACAGTCTTTGATTTCCTGTAAATACATGTCTAAGTCTTTAAAAATGAGCTCCTAATAATAAAGCAACTTTTAGATTCATCTTGATCCTTTCTGTGTTCTCTTGCTTGGAGTCAGAGTGATTGATACTCAAGTTATTTCCTGAAATGTAAATGATTAAGGTAATCCCATTAGGAAAGATATGAAACTGTAAATTTCTTATGAAGTAGAAATTACAGTGTAGTCTGATGTCTGGAGAGTCATTTCACAGCCTTGCCAAGAAATAAAAAGAAAATAGATAAGCTAGAATTTACATCATGTGGTTTACAGGGCTGTACTTTTTCAAGTGATGCTTGTTGCGGTTGACTGAAAGCCAGTGTTTCATATTTGCAGTAGTTTCTAGATTATCTACTTGTCCAAATTGCTCCCAAACCTTTAGGAATTTAGAGAGTATTTTTCTGCATTTTGCATTGGACTTGAGTCCAAGTCTCACCCAGAAGTCCTTTAATCAACATGATGACTTCCCCTTTTTTGTTTGATTTATTTTCTCTAAAAATACTTTGCACCAGGATTCCTGATCCCCTTATGGCTGTTGTTTACAACTAAGTATTGAGGCCCACAGAGTTGCAGCTGGAAGAAACTCTTTCACTTCTAGCTTTTATGCTTTCCTTTCACGTCTTGTCTTCAATGGGAGCCAAGATTATATCCTCTTTATAAAGGTTATCTTCTTAAGACATGATTACAGAAATCCATTGTGCTGTTCTCTGATCCAGAACCAGATTTTGTAATTGTGTAACTGCCCTTTAAATAGATACATTTGTGCATTAGGAGGCAATCCTGTCAGTGGGAGAGAGGCAAACAATGGAAGGGCATATTTCTCTTCATCTGGTACAAAATGGAAGGGAGAAGGGTGGAGATAAATTTTGAAGGGGAGAAAAATTTTAAAGAGGAGCTAGGTTTTGTTTATCAGTAGCTTACTGCAAGTGATTGTTGGATGCTGTTTCCCATCTGTTTGGGAAACAGAGAAAGATACCCATAAAAAAATCACCCTGTTTCATATTTGCTAAATGGTTATCAGATGTAGTGGCATTTTAAATAGGTGCATAGAGAAGCATCAGCACCTTGCCCTTCATGACTTCCTTTACATTTTGCCAGAGGAAAGTATATGGGATTTGGAGAGCCATGGGGCCTAGTTGAGACAGTACATAACATAAAGTTCTACAGAAGAGATGAGAGTAGCACTTTCCAGTGAACTTTCAGAGACACACTCATGCATTAAGGTAACAATTTTGATTTTCACTGATTTCCCAGGAAAACATTTTGATTTTCTTTCTAAGAGCACAATATGCAACCCAGTGGAAGAGACCCTAGTCTTGTGGGGAATTACCTAGTCTTGAGTGTAGTGCAAACAATTAGCCAGTTGGTCACTGTGAGCTTTTTCTTTTTCTCCCTGAACAGATTGTGCTTAATTTTCAGTTAGTTCACAAATTTAAATTGTAGTAGGGAGACCTTTAGCTTTAGGATTGCTTCTATCCTTTGCTTATCCTAATTATCTTTCATTTTTTAGGGAAATCTGTGATGTGAGATCCAACATCATGCTCAAGATATACCCTCTAACAGAATTCTCTCTTATTTCATGCAGCTTTACAGTTCATTCTCACTGCATTAACTTGGTTTTATTGCTATGGTCTTTCTCTTTCTTAAAATGTACAGCTTGCTGAAACAACCTCCTCATAAAAGCTAGTCAGCTGAAATTTGGGGATGCAGTACCTAAAAGGAGAATGGGATCTTGCCCTGTATCTGTGTTTATTTATTTATTTACTTAGACAGGGTGCAAGCTTTTCTGTTCATTTGACATCTACCAATCCAATAAAGATAGATCAGAGCTCCCTCATGCTTTTTCTTGAACCTGCTTTTAAACACTGAAGCATGGCTCTCGAGTCTAACATTCTGTTATGCTACATGAACACATTTTCCATTCTCTCAAACCAGCACATTAAACCCAGCTTTGGAACTGAACTTTTTTTTCTTGTCTTCACAACTCCTACATTTAATTTTCAGAACCTCAGTTATCAGATGGTTAATAATAATTTTATAGCTTTTAAAATAGAGATTAAAATCTAGGCATTATTAAATTTGTTCTTTACTAACACTGTTTTCTCCTTATCTATATTTTCTTTTTATTTATGGTATTTGCTCATCTAATAAAAGCATGGAAAAGTCATTTTTTTTCATTCTTCTAAGAAGGCTGAACAAATAAAGCTTACACTTCACTGTCTTCATGCCTTTTATCAGCAATAAACCAGTTCTCTCTAGGAGAATGAACTGAAACAAATTTCAGTAGGAGTTTGGTTCTTGTATAGAGCTCAAAATCAAGCCTAATTGTCTCCTAAAGCCTGCAGCAGCAGAGCACCATAAATAATTTTTTATTCTAAGAGGTGTTCAGAGCAGTTTACACCAAAGTTTGTCTGTCTGATATATTTCACAGTACATAGATTGAAACTTTTAAAAAGGAAAAAAATCCCCTAACAAACAAACAATTGCAACAAGATGTAAAGTCAAAATTGAAGATCTTGAGACTTGAAATTGTACAACTTTTCGAAAATACTAGATACATTTTTCTTTTCTAAGTGGAGCAACTTAGTAAAACTGAGCATTCAGAAAAAATTAATTGTTGGCAAAGATTCTTTATTATTTGAGTTGGCTCACTGAGGTGATTTCTTTTTCATCAGAGTTTATAATATACAGCAGCGGTCAACAGAAATTTGCCTACGGGGTTTCCCAAGGGAGACCTTATAGTTTCCTTTTTGTTCCATATTTTCAAAGTTCATTTAAATGAAGAAAATATATGGAAATTGTCTTCCTGGTGTTTTACCAGTGGCATTTGTGTTCCAGATTTTTGCTATTACGATGTTTGATACTTATATTAATCTGCCTGCCAAGGCCAACAGCATTTCTTAAAAATTCTTTAAAACATCTATTTTTGATGATGACAGGTTGAAATATTTTTGGTGTTGTTTTCTGATCTAGTTACTGATATTGCTCTTAAAGCAAATTCTGATAGACTGCTGAATTTGTTCTTATTTGGCAAATGTTGAATTTAATTCCCATATTAGATATTGATGATCCAAAAATTGGTCAAAGTTGCTGTTCCAGGTCTCAAAAATGTCTTGACTCATTGAAGATAAAAATAGCGACCTTGCTGTGCTGAGTTACATACTTCAGTATTTTTCTTCTTGGAAAGTAAACCTCATTAGATGAATAGTGAAGTTTATTTTAGCAGAAAAACAAGCAGCTCAGCTCTCAGATACTTATATCTCATTTATATATGAAGGATACTCTCTTTCATGAATTGGCAATACATATAGCACTTGGTATAACTAAGAGTGCATGTCCTTAAATATTATGTTTTCTTTTTCATTGCATTACCTATCTGCAGAATGTAATATTTAACAGAACATTTATATTGGTCAGGTCTTGCTCTACACATTTGCTGTATGAAATTCAGAATAAGACTGGAAGAACTTTGCCAGAATTCATCAAATGTGGTTCAAATGAATTTTTGCCAGCTCTGAAAGAAGATACTTACATGCAGTATTTTTCTGTTAGTCTACCATACCCTAGAGCTACTGCTTGAGCTGTGAGTATGATCTGAAAGTCATGACCACTTGTGATCTCTTCTGCTGCAAAGAGGAGAAAAATGTGGTTTCCATTAATTGCCAATACTCAGGCTGCATTTATTTAAAGGTGGTGAACACTTAAGAGAAGTGCTGTAGTAATTTATTGTATTAAATGGGCTTCAGCGAGGCTCTTGGCTTCTTAGTTAATTTCTAATACTCTTCTGCCTTCTTACTCATTGGTGCTGGCTCAGTTAGGGGTTAAAAGAACTTGTTACCAGCTGCAGTTGTCTTCTATTTCTCCGCTAAAATACTAAAATACTTTCTCCTACTTTAAAGATACAATGTAGCCCTCACTTAGGAGTTAAGATTTTAAAGTATAAGAGTTAAAATTAAAGAAATTAATTGATTATTTTTTAGGAGACTGACTTTTTTTGTTTTATTTCTTACTGCCTCTCTTACAGAAATTCATAATCACCTGTATGGACTCTGTATCTTTTTCTTTCTCCTCATTATTTACTCTGTTGACATACCATAAAGGCTTCTCTATGTATCTATTTTTGACAAAATATCAGTGTCCAGATCAATCTGTTTAAATTGTTCATTATGTTTTTCAGTGGCCTTTGCGTTTTCTCTTACTGCAGGAAAATAACTCTGAATATAAAAATTGTCACAGACCTGTTTTTCCACAGCATCTCTTCAGCCATAGCTTAGTTATGCTACAGAAAATATTTTCCAAACTGTGGATTGTGTTGGACACTGACTTTTTAGAACCTGTTCTGGGGTTAGGTGCTAAAGCAGATCCATTTGGTCCATGAGTTAAGAATAGTTTATTGACTAATTTTCAATCAATATTTAGTCAACTAATTATTGATACTTGGATATATTTATGTTCTTATTTTGCAAGTATATTTGTGAGTGAAAATTTGCATTCTTATGGATTCCTTTTTATTTTGGCATTTTTTAATGCACATTCTGTTTTTGCTTTATGGCAACATTTCCAGGGCAAGAATGAGAATTCAAAAAGTATTTCTGAGTCAGCTTACACTTTCTTTTTTGAAACCCTTCACTAATTGTCTTCTACAGATTTATTTTTTTGGTTTTAATATTTGTTTCCTCCTTGTGAAGACAGTCAATTATAGAGTAGTAAATAAAAAATTTGCATTCTTTCCTAAATCTAAAATTATCATAAGTAAACCCTTCTTTGCTAGATGCTTTTGGTTTTTATTTTTTTTGTTGGTTTTTTGTGGGTTTGTTTGTTTGTTTGTTTTTGGGGTTTTTTTTGGTTTGTTGTTGTTGTTGTTGTTGCTTGTTTGTTTGTTTTTATTATTATATCCATAATTGTTATAACCTTGATAAATAAATTTTTCTTCAAATTAAAAAAAACCCGCATTCTTATGTTAAAAACAATAGATATAGTTCTTCAATACCATCTTATCCTGGATTTAGTGAATGTCCATGGTGCATTTTTCCAAGTGCTGCTTCATATCGTTGCCATTGATAATTCGAGGGCATATTTATGTTGCATAATATAATACTTTTACTCCTTTTCATTTTTTCATTCTCTCACATTTTAAAACGTTCACAGCATGCTTTTATTTATGTATGTTATACATTTTTCACCAAATATACAGAAAGTGGGGAGGCAAACTGCTTAATATTTTTAACTACTTAATTTGTTCCAGTACTCATAATATTTTTGTTTGTGATTATGTTTTTTGGACCTCAGATGGGTTATTATGTGAGCATTTTTAAGAGAATCTCTGTGGTTTAAACCTTTAAAAATCCATTTAATATTTTCAAGTTCAATTTTTAAGCCAACTTACCATTTGTTAAAGCAGTTCAATTTAAGATAGGTTCAAAATTCAAACCTCTGCACATTGGTTCCACTTCAGCATGCCAAAGAGACCTAATCCTCACAAAAATGCTATTTGATCCCAGGAAGAAAGAAAGATAATGGATTGACCCTCTACATGAAACCATAAAACAGAATTCTGGGTTTCTGCCATTCAAATGAATAGAAACCGGCAGCAATTCTAACACCTTTCCAGTTTCAATTTTATTGCATCTGCAGGCATCATGCTGGAATGGTAAACATTTTAATGGTCAGACTCTGTCCACTTATACCATTACTATTTCCCTATTATCTCCTATTTTTTGTGTGAAACGGAAACGAAAAGGTGTCAGATTGTTGCAAATGAAATGAATGGAGATGCCATTTGCATTCAGTTCAGTTGAATCAAATCCCCTTCTTTCCCATTTCTTTGTTGTCCTTCAGAGAGATCTCTTACAGCTTCTGAAAATCCGTGAGCCAGGCACTATATTTAGATAATGCTGCTGAAACCCCGTGCATCGGTCTGTCACCAATGTGATAATGCTAAACCTGTCTCTATAGAGCCCATCATTTCTTTTTAAATCTAATTGATTCAGATTAATAGAAAGATTTCAGCTACACATGCTCTGAAAAGCTTATTTTTTTTTTTTTAACTAAGGATGACTCTCTAAAGAATCCACAGCACAGAAAACCCATATAAAAGCTGATCAGCTTATATACTTGTACCTTTTTCTTTAAAATAGGCTTAGCTGAGGCACTGTCCTGAGTTGTCCTTATTAAAGATGAACTTGCATATTTCCATTTCTTTGGCTAAGATACAAGCTGTGAGTGTCAAGTCATATTTAATTGTTAAGTATGCAATACATAGCATTCTGAATTGGTTTGGAAATGTTCCCTTTACTGGTTTAGCTGTCTCCCATACTGGAACCTAGCTCTATTTTTGCTCCCATGTGCCTCTCAAGTTTGGGCAAGTAAGTTTGTTGGTAAAGAACTCTGTTTCTTTACCAACAGAGTTCTCTGTTAAGAAAACAAGAGTAAATTGAGGAGTAAAACCAGGAGTAAATTGTCATGCCTGCGGATTTCTTGTGCTGAGATGCCTCCTTGGCTGATATGAAAGGAGACCCCAGATAAGGCTGATCCTCAGGCCTACAGGTGAAGGAGAAATTAGTGAGAGATTACTGAGGTGAGGACATCATGACATTGAGTGAATGGTCTCAAGAAGCAGTCAGCTAAACTAAGGAATTCAGTTTTGCATTTAGAGTCAGCACTTTAAGCTCAGATGGTTATTGGGGTAAGGAAGTATGTTTTTCAACATAGTACTGTCCATTGCCCCAAACAGGTAGCACCTGAAATAACTTGTTGCCTGAGGATATAAAAGGAACAAGTGTGGTTAAGTGGGGATGTCCATTCTGTAGTCCTGGTTCCATAACCATGGCTTTAGGCCTGATCTGCAACACTGATTCATTGTCAAAAAAATAAATTATTCTGCTAATTGTAAGATGCAAAGAGTAACTGAGGATTCATTATGCTATGTTTACTTTCTTATCATGGTCCTGTGGAGGTGGGGAGACTTAATAGCATTTTGTTCTGTACCACACATTAGAAAACAAAACAAAAAAAAATACTAATCAGAAAAAGTTTAGTAGAACCGTAAAATTAGTTAAATTCTGGTGAAAGCAGCAGTCCCAGAAGATGACATCCAAATTGCCACAGACCAGTAGTTCATACATTTTCATGTTAATGTGTTTTGACAAATAAAAGGTTTTATAGTATTCAGACAGAGTTTAAAATTGTTTACAGATAACTTTATGAGACAGTAGCATGTGCCCCTCTCCAAATAAAACTTTGTTTCTCCATCTGTGATTTCAAACGGGATACCACTGCCACTGTGGACCTGAGGGGCTGAGACTCTCTCTCTGTGAAATCAGAAAAGACTGATAATCTCAGAGAGCAAGGTTTTAACCAGAAAAAGAGGTAACTTACAGAGAGGAATCTGAGCAGTTTTAAAAAATATTCTGGTTGATGCTCTTAGTTTGTATGATTTAGTTTCAGGTAGTCCTGCAAAGACAGTCCAGGAAACTCTGTGCTTGGGAGGCCCATCAGCCCAAGAGCTGGAGAAAGCTACAGATGCGAATACTCCAGCATGAATTTTAACAGTGTATGTAATGCACTGACTTGGGATAAAACCAAAATACTCTTCTGATGTGCCTCAATACACAAAGAGATTTTGGAGCTATGGGTTTGCAATTACATGTACAGCCTGTTTTTGTACACAAAACTCAGAATATAACATGTTTTTATGGTATTCTAGAGGCATACATTTTGTACCTTGGCAAAATTCCTGAATGTGTGATAGAAATGAAGGCACAGATCCATGTAAAGGTTCTTTATTAACCGGGTTCCAGCCCAGTGATAAGCTCTCCACATTTCCTTGTGGTATATATACTAAGCTTTCTGCAAAAGAGAAGCTTTAGAAAAAAATCACATATCAGCCCAAGAAGCAGCCTTTATTGTTTCACAAGCATGGAAAAGTCCCAATTCACAGCAAATTTCATACCATTTGGAAACTAACCATAGTTTCAAGCCAGACTATTCCATCTGAAATCCTCCAAGGCTGTTATAGTTCTGATATGAATTTGGATTTAAATGTTGTGGCTGGCTCATAAGAAATTAAATATGAATATGGATCCAAGCACTCCTGGCTTTGCCAAAGTAACCAGATTTGGTTTGAAATAATGAGTTCAGTCTTTATTCTTAAACTGAACTTTTTTCTTAACCAAAACTGTCTTTTTCACATGTGATAAGACTAAAAGAGTGTGGTAGAAAAGAATTTTCCAATCACCTTCCATAAAATATCCTATGATCTTGTGTTTACCCTTTTTAGATTACATGAACAATTTCATGTAATTTCATGCAGTTAGAGCCACACTGTTAATGAATCAGCTTGCAGAAGGCTAACCATTTTTTGTCACCCTACACTCATTTTGCTTACTAAAGGTGGTTATTTATTAACTAAAGATTGCAATTATTACTCACAAAGTAAAAATAAAAGGTGTATCCCTGTCAGCCTTTACAGGAGGAATATCCAAAAGAGAACACTGGGAGTGGTGGTGGTGGTATAGGAAAAAGCCTGAATTACTTAAGTATTGTTTCTTCAAAGAAGTTCATGTGAATGCACCATGTGGATGGTGAAAATATTTTTTCTGCTTGTTCCCTGGTGATTGCAGAGGATTTGCCATCTACCCAGATCACGTATTCAGATTCTGCTAAATTAGATCACATTAAATCTCTGCCAGCTTTCTCTGAATGTTTATAGAAATTTTTCTATATTCCTTTTCCTATTGTTTCCCAAGCTTGTTCTGCACTTTCTTCAGTGAGAAGTAGTCACTATCCATGTTAGGTAAGTCAACTATCTGTGGTGGAATCCTCAAGCTGGCTGATGGCTAAACATCATTATGCTGAAGGTTTACAAATAATTTTCATCCCATCTCCAGTCCCATTGCAGTCTAATTTTTTGTTTTTGTTTTACTTTTGATGAGCCAAGGTGGTATAGTTTTTATAGTGCTGATTACAAGGTAGGGAAATTACTGTCACAAGATGTGGTACAGGTAGTGGTGTCAGAAAAGGAGCAGAAAAATACAGAGTTTTATGTTCATCACGATAGATTTCCAAATACAACTATTTGAATGCAACGTCTAGCTCTGGAAGTAATTAGTGTCTTTGCAGTCATGCAAAAAAGTCATGAAGGAGCACCTTGGAAACATCAACAATGCCTCCCCATTATCTTCCTTCGTCCTGCTTAAATCCATAGTTAGGAAATGAAATTCTGTCTTTTCAGGCTGTTGTCCTAATAGTTTTTTGTTATTTCCTTGTACTTTATATGCATCTATGTCTTTTATTTTACTTAAATTGTAAAGCTTTTACTGTTACAGTCACTTTCATATTTCCTGCTTTTCAGAGCAGAAGTGGTGTGTAAGCCTCCAGTATACTGTCATGATAACAGTAATTAAACAGCAGCAACACTTAATTGCCTAATATAGAAAAGGATTTGTGTACTGACTATTGAATGGGAAGGTCAGAACATAAAGTTTCTGTTGTCTAATGCTCCTGACAGAAGCTCAACATCCAGCATGAATTTTGTTTTGGTTTTACAAGGGTGCAAGGGATGCTACATTTTATTGGTTTCTTTCCACGTTGCTTTAGAGCATGGCTCTAGGCATGCTCTAGAGGCTGTCAGGAATGAAGATGGAGGTTGTAGAAGGATCAAGAACAGCTGTGAAGGAGCAATAACAGCACTGTTAGCTTCAGAAGTAGTGCAGGGACATTTTTCCTGGGCATCTAGAGGCTGTTGTGTGCATAAAGTTGCAATCTGTAAAGGTAAAGTTGCAACTGTTAAAAGTTGCTTCAGGAAGAACAATTAAAAGGAATGAATCAGCAGGGATTGCTTTTAAATTCTCTATTTTCTTATTCAGGAGTTCAGAATTTTCCCATTTACAAAGTTTCTTATTGTAGCCTATTAATTTGCAATTTAAACTATCAGCAAAAAATGTACCAGAAGTTACTTTCTCCTATACACATAATGCATACACAGCCTTCTCTGGGAAACAAGGACTGCAGGGGTTGTGTACAATGTTTGCTCTGTTTGTTGCATAATGCAGAAAATCCTGGTAATCTAAAACCTAAGCACTTCTGTGAACCACCCTTCCTGTAGAGAAACATTTTATGTGTTTCAGTAATAGGCAGAAAATAAGTTTATAAAGTAACCAAAGTACAGTCATAATTTCAAGAGCAAATCCTGACAAAGGTCCTGAATAGAGCATTCTGTGTCTCCAGCAAGTGCCATTTTCCTTGCTATCTTGTTTGCACCTACAGCTGCTTTCTGTGCACATGACAATAGGGGCTGCAATTGAAAGCAGACGGCAAGACAGGCATGACCAATAACACTTCGCTGCTTTACCGATTCTTTAATAAAGTTGGGAAAATCAATTCCATTTCTAGCTTTTCTCCAAGAAGTGTTGCCCAACAAGATAGAGAATGATGAATGCTGATCTCTTAAAACCACTAAGGTATAAAGCATTACAAAAGGTTTTTTTAATACAACAGTGTGATAAAGCAGGCTTCTGTTGATGAATCACAGTGATGTGGCTGTCCTAACGCTTATCTAAAACTGTGAAAAATGAAATCATTAGTAAAAATAAAATGCAAATATTACTGAATGCTGGAACATTTTTCTTCCCATGTTTCAAGTTGGATTTTCAACTCCCTGTGTGACATTTACATGTAACGAGATGAAGATACGATGCATAAACTTAGTTTCTCCCCATATCTCAGTAAAAATTAGTGAACCAAGAGAGTGGAAATGGCACCTGCTATTAAACTAAAGCTACCTGACAGGATAAAAGAGAAACCAGGACAGATGAGTATCACACACAAAGGATGAAAAGAACATTGTAGCTACAATCCACAGACTACTTTCTGTCTTTAAATACCCAAGAAAGAAGCAAGGAAACTGAAAGGGAGAGAACTTGCTGCCCCAATGTCAGCCAAAGACTAACATCATATTATCTCACAAATGCTGAAGTTAAGATATTATGATGCAGAATACTAATTCAACAAGTCACACCCAGGTCACAAGCCTCTATTCAAATCCTACTTATGGACTCAATCTGTCCCTGACAATGTCTGGTTATTTCAGGATTTGTCCTGGGATGCAGCTTCTTTTCTAGGTTTTACAGGCAGCAAGCTGTTCCTCTCTAGTAGAAGAGGATGGGGAAAAAGAGCTGTGGATTCACTCTGTGGAGTTTTCTGCCTGGAGACACATGCACCTACAATTGATCAATTTAATCCCTTCTTAAGAATATGTTTAGATTATTTTTTGTCTTACTATTAGTCTGGTTTGAGCTTAATGTAGTCTGATCTCATCTCAGACCATAGAAATGCATTTATGCTTCCAACTTGCATGAAGCCTTCAGGCATTACAAGCTTCTGGCCAGAACAAGACCCTGAAGTGTAGTTGTCACCAGTGCAGATATTATGGGAGTAACACATTTGTCTTTTGCTTTCCATGCTACCATCTTGCATGATATCAGATTTTAAGAGGAAGTTTTGATCTTTTGAGCACAGGTAATCTTTTGGCATTTTGGCTTATCAAAAAGTGGTTTATCAAAAGCTTAAAGATAATGGTCAACAACTTTCTTTGCCAAGCCACCACATTCTTTTGAAGGTTTATTTCATCTGTTTAAGTCTTGATAATGGACTGGGTATGCTCAGAAGGTGTATTTCTTTGATGTGATGTAGCTAAATAGCAAGTTGAACACTAGGGTGGGAAGGTATACTAAAAATAGATCCAAATAAATAAGTCCAAAGCAGACTACCAAAAGAACACACTTCACTGCACATGTTTCTTTGTTCTGAAACAGGAGAAAATGAAAAGTAGGATAGATGGAAATCACATTAATATATGTTTCAGGGGAAGATGCTCAGGTGACAATACTTGTAATTATAATATTCATAAACACAAGTCTGCACATCTAAAAAATAGAAAATAATGCATAAGCCTGTTCTCTTTTTTTGAGTACTTTGTCTTAGTGGGGGAAAAATATGTTCTAGGCATTCAGAGACATTAGGATTTTGGTTTTCTTCATTTCAAGATTAATTTAGATATGCTGCTTAGTTGTACAATGCATACAGTTACTATCAGATTGTAGTGGTTCTCAGCAATATCTTGGTTAGAGAGGCCCCAGAGCACAGTTTCCCAATACAGGACAGCATGAATGTGACCACCTATGTCACCCAGTAGGTTTGTATAGTGTAGTGGGATGGGTTTAGCACCACCAGTTTTGCAGGCACAAAGATGCTGGTGGTTTCTTGAATACCTCTAATTGTGTTGAAGACTAGGGTGGGAATTGTAAATGGATCATAGGATATATGGTTGCCTGGGTTTCATCTCAGCTGGCAACCAAGCCCCAGGCAGTGCTTGCTCACTCCCCCACCAGCAGGACCAGGGAGAGAATCAGAAGGGTAAAAGGTAGAAAACTCATGGGTTGAGATAAAGACAGTTCAGCAGGGAAAGCAAAACACACATACACAACCAAAGAAAACCAAGGCATTAATTCAGTGCTTCCCATGGGCAGGCAGGTGTTCAGCAATCTCCAGGAGGGCAGGGTGACTCACTCATGGTGACTTGGGCAAACAAAAACATCGCTCCAAATGTTCCCCCCTCTTCCTCCTTCTTCTCCTCCTTCTTCTCCAGTATATAAACAATGATGTCCTACGGTCTGCAATATCCCTTTGGTCAGATAGGGTCACCTGTGTCCCCTCCCACTCGCCCAGGCACCCCCAACTTCCTCAGCACGGCTGATACAAAAAGCAGAGAAGGTCTTGGCTCAGCAATAACAAAAATATCTCTGTGTTATCAACCCTGTGTTCAGCACAAATTCAAAACACAGCCCCATACCAGCCACTGGGAAGGAAATCAACTCCACCTCAACCAAAACCAGCAGAATAGTTCAGATTGGAAGAGACCTCGGGAGGTTTCTTGTACTTCCCCAGAGCAGAAGCTCTGAAATCAGGCCAGGTTGCTCAGGGGTTTAACCAGAGAGACCTTGAAAGCTCTGAGGGTGGAGAAAACCTTTCTGGGAGACAAAATAAGATTGTCCTGGAAGGAGCATTAGTTTTCCAAATTTGACCCACCAGAGCAATCTTAAATTAAACATTTGTTTTGTCTTTTTCATTTTACAGAATTTCTGTTTCTGAAAAGTGACAATTATTTCCTCAGCACCTTTTAGTTAAAACAGATTGATATGAAAAAAACTGCTAAGAATAAGAAATTGAAAATGTTGCATTAGAAATGGATGTAGTGGCTTTCCTCCTCTGTGGACTGGAACAACATCCGTGGATGTTATTATGAGACCAATCTGGAGCCTATTGAAACTTAGGGGACTCAGCCCTGAGTGAAAATATTCCAAAAAGATAATTTGATTTGATTTGCTAGACTAACCTTCACATAATATGAGTGAATAGAAAAATACAAAATTTTTAAAAAGACAATGAATTTGAAATCAAATATTATCTGACTATAGGGAAACAAGAAGCCTCTTCACCATTCATAATGTGTGTCTGAAAGATCATCAATACAACATTATTAGTCCTGTAAATGATGATTATCAGCTTATTCCATAATTTAATTGATAATGTGTAAGCTACATTCCTCTGTAAAATGTAAAATAGAGAAATTAATAAAGTATAGGAAAAGATCAGAAAAGGAACAGGATTTTCTTCATAAAATCTGTTAATAAATTCTCTCAAACATCAGTGGTTGTTAGCCAAAAATCTTGCTGTAACCAATGAATAGACAGTCTTAGTTAAAAAGTTACTTTTGTAAGAACTTCAGTATAAATATAAATTAATATAAGTAGAAATATTTAACCAGTTAAAAATATTTCATGCAATTACTTGTATTTATTTCTGGAAGAAAAAAAAAAAAAAGAAGAAGTGGTATTTCTTTTCTTTAGTTAATCAATTGCTCTTGCATTTCTGTGGGATTTGAGGCCTTATTCCCCCAACCACCTATCCAGAATATGCATACCTTTGATCAGAGTAAGAAAGTATTTTGCAGCTTAGATGATCCATCAAACGAACAGTGCAGAGCTGGAATGGTACAAGTTTGTCATCCAAAAATCAAATTTGTGATAGAAAGCTCCACATATGCATAATTTCCTTCACTGCATTCAAACTCCATTTGATGAGACTGACTTACAGTCCACATCACTGGCTTTTCCTGAATTGCATTGTCTTTCCAAAGCCATGAGATTGATTACTAATGCACACACAGCTCTATGGTCATCAGAGCATAAATGAGAAAACAGAAAAATATTATCAAGCATAGTAGAATCTGTAAAGTTTTATCTATAATAAATAGATAAATAATACATATAATAATAAATATAAGCAAAGACAAAAGGGTGAATGAGGTTCTGGAGTTCCAAACTCTGACTTTTGACTTCTGGCAACAAATGAGAAATCCTGAAGTTTAACCTCTAATACAAAGTGTTTGCAAGCTTGGTGAATACATTAAGTGAATTGTAACAAAATTGTTTACTTTTCCTCACACCATTTGTTCAACTGAAGTTTTTTTTACACAGAAAGGGGAAGTGATTTTAATTGGGATAGTACAAATTGCAAGCTCTTTGGTGTAGAATTTTTTTTCTGTGCTTAATATGCTTTTTTTTTATGTTACTGAATTTATGTGCAACACAGAGTAGATTGCTCAGTACAAAGATCTTGTTTCTACTTGCATGGAGAGGAGGTCTGGGCAGAGAGAAAATACAATCACTGGGAAATGTCCCATCTCTATATAATACATCTTGGTAACACCAGGGAGGCACAGTAGTGGAAGTAATTAGCTAAGGCTTTGTTCCTTTCACCTAAAGGAGAAGCCATGTGGTGGCGAAATATAAAATAAAGTTGCTAGACCACATGTATTGCAGTTCTCTATTTCCACTGAGTTATTTTCTTCTGTAAAATGCTTACTCCAGAATATCAGCATCTACAGCAAGGAACATTTGTATGTTGTTAGGTCAAAATTCTGGGTGTGCTTTTGAAATTAAGCCCACATCATCCCTGGCAAGTATGTGAACTGCTTCAAAATGGACTTCAATAAGAAAATATGTGGATATATGCTGCTTCCTCTAGGCAGATTTTGCCAGTTTTCAAAGTGAAAATCAAAATTCATCGTTTCCCACTAGACTGAGGATAGATTTGCACAAAGTTATTTTTTGCAGAAAATCTGTTTTTATGAGTTCATGAAAAGTCCATGAAAATCGAAGCAATCCTTTTAAAAATAAGTCAGTTTTTAATCAAATAGAATTTATCACAATGCAAATTGTTACACTGAAAAAAAAACAGGAACAGAAATGATAAAAAAACCCCTAAACCACAGGAATTGGGTGATACTATCTTTTGTGTTACAGCTTCATCAGTGTTACAATCTGGTTATTAAAATTGTTAGAGACATGCCTCTGATAGAATTAAGGTGCAAATGAGACCATATGCTGAAGTCAATTGTATGGATTTTTTTAACAGTAAATGTGAGGAAATGAGTAAGAAAGAGAGAGAAAGAGAGAGACAGTTTAAGTAGAAAATACCACCACTCCATGGATGCTGATGGCATCCTGTTGATACTCTTCTTCTGACCTGCTTTGTGGTGAGGATCCTGGAAAACACAATATCCAAAAGATCAATGTGCAATTTGGCCAGGTGGGAGTGCCCAGGTACCTCCCCTGGAGGGGGCAAGTTTGGCAGAGTCTCTTGCAGCAGCCTCTGGATCTGTTGCATCCCTTTGCATCAGGAGCAGTGCTCTGCTGCAAGGCCTCAGCAATGAGCCTGGGGAGCGCTTTGGGGGTGTTTGGTGGGTTATGGGAGCTCCTCAGCTGTCCCTCACGGGAATGTCCCGTGGATGTGGCCTTCCTGGGGTGGGGGATTCACAGCTGAGCCAGTTTGTGTGAGGGAGGATGGATGTTCACTGCCATGACCAGAGGTTACACCGCACCCCCAGAACTCTCCTCCTCCCTTCCTGGCTGTGGGGCAGTGTGTGCAAACGTGGCCTCAGCAGGTGAGCCTGTGGGCTACGGCCTCCCCCAGCCCGAGCCTGGCCCCAGCTGATTTGGGTTTGGCTTTCTTGTGGATACATTCTCCTGCCTTAGTCTTGTTTCCTTGTCCCTAGGCCAGAGGTAATTGAACAATAGTGCCACCTTTATTGTATCTCAGGTTCTGTTGGGCAGCTCAAGTTCCAGCCCAGAGCTGCAGTCAGGTGAAGGAGGGGTGGGCTTGGGTGGTCTCAGCCTCTTTATTCAGTTTAGCCATAATGGGCAAAAATCCTTCCTATAAAAGTTTAAGCCATTACCCATAACATATCTGTCTCTCACAATCTTTGAAAGAGGATTGTGTCTCCCAAGATACCTGATTTAAGTGGAGCTTTACACCCAGATGTCCTGGTAGTTCTGACTCAGAAGATACAAAGTCTCCAAGTCAACAAATTATAAAGGAACTTAATAAGGTCTTAAGAGAATACTGTAATCAGCTGTTGAGATAAAGAAGAAAGTCAAGAAATTATTATATGTCCCACAGCCAAACAGAAAAATTGATATAACAACTGTGGCAACAACAATGAAAATAATAGCTATTATTATTATTATTATTATTATTATTATTATTATTATTATTATTATTATTATTATTATTATTATTATTATTATTGAGTTGAAAATTCTTAGGATCCAAAGGAAAGCAGAAAAGTGAATTAGTGACAGAAGGGAAAGTCAAAGTCATGATGTTTCTCATATGATAATATCAATTCTGTGCAGCTGCTTGAAAAATTTGCATGTAATATCAAGAAAAGAACATCTGCTGCTCAGTATGCAGCAGACCACCAAAGCTTCTGTAGAGAAGAGGTGGGAGGAACGGATTGATAGGAACTAGATCATGATAAGCAAAACATGAAGTGGCATCCCACTGAATGGCACGACCTCTATTATCACTTTCTAAGTCATTTACTCCCACTTCTCAACCAGGGACTAGTGCTCACGATGATGGAGGTAGCTGCCATAGGTGGGTTAAGCTGATAGTAAATTTGTTCACATGGGATGGTGTTCATGGAATGAATGTTTTCCAGAACACATGCATACAGCCTTTCAAAGTAACAAAATCCTTTATATGGACTTGTGAGGATATCACCTAACACCATCTTCCAACAGGTACAGAGCTAAGGTGGGGAAGAAAGGAGGAAAAAGACTATGTCAGACACAAGTGTGGAAAATGATACCAGAATAAATATTTAAGGATGCATTTGTGACTAATCATATGTAATGGGAGGCATGGGAGTCAGATTGATGAAAAGTTATTGCTTCAGGCACGTTTTTTAGTGTCGTAAGGGCCTTTTTTTATTTCTGTTTAGCTCAGTAAAGTCTTTCACTTTTAATGGTTCACTACACTGAAAAGCAAGAAATTACAGGATGGAGTTCTCAAATAAAGTTGCTACCTATGCAATGCAAAGAAAACCACGCTGGTTTTCCTTTCTGAGTATCTTGGTAATTCAGAAATTTGGTATTAAGAGCATGTAAAATATGATTTAAAATTCGTAGGGTTTATTTCATATCTATACACACAGTCATAGACTGTTAGGGAGCCTTTCTTTTTAAGAGTGTTAATAAACCATTTTGGTTTATTTCCATTATTTTCACATGCCTATGTTACTTGTCCTTCTCTATCCTTTTATACCATCCATGTTAAAGAAAATATTCTATTTGGGATCATTTCAAGAACCTATTTATAGCATCAGTAATCAAAAGATTTTTCAAGATGGGCTATATTTGGGTTGAGAGGAGCACAATTATCTAATAATCTAATAATAATTTAAAAATCTGTGCTACCATCTGTGCAAAAGCCCTGATAGAGGCTCTACTTCAGCACAGTATGACTTGCTTAAAACATGAATCAGTATCTTTAGTGGGCAGGTGTTTTTTCTAGCTTTTTACTATCAGAACAATCTTTCTTCTCCGTATTATATGCACAGAGGTCCATTTCCAGGAAAGAAAGGACTAAGAGAGTATAGCTGTTTTAAAAAGTCATTTTACTTGCTATATGCAAGAATTCTGATTAATGGATTCTGTAAAACAGAGGGAACTGAATTTTTAGTGTAAGCTGGAGAATTTTGTGAGTTACAATATTACAAAGTGCCAAGCGTGGTTATTAGTCACAGAGGGATCTAAGCCTTTTGCTTATTTAATCAGTGAACAGAAATATTCAAAAATAGTGTAATTTTGTGAGTCACTACCACTGAGCTATTTTTTGCAGAAATTATTTTCTGATTTTGAGCAAATCTGTTCAAAACCTGTTCTCTCTTCTGCCATGCACCTGTGAGCCCCTGGAGTGCAAGCTTGTGTGCAGTTATGGTGCTAGCCCCGTGTAAACATAGATGCAGATCATTTTAGTGTTTCAGCTCAATATAGAAATAAGAGCTGCATAATACCATGGATTTATGTAAACATAAACCCAATCCTAGTTACACATAAATAAAATCTACACTCTGAAAACTGTTATTCATTTTGCCTTCAGAGCCTGAGGAATAAATGGTAAGTAACATGAACAGAAAAGGGGGAATGAGACCCTGAGGAGGCTGCCTATGCAGCTCCACCACCTGCACAGTCACAGGCAGTTTTTGCATAGCCAGCTGGAGTGATTTTTGTTCAGAAAGCTTTGTCAAGTACTGCTTCTTTTGGTACTCTCTTAGTCTGAATGGCCTGGTGCTTTGGTAAGTAGAGGGGAAAAGAAAGGAAGGGGGAAAAAATATGTTTTAAGACATTTTGGTTTCCTCTATGCATTGTACATAAAATAAAGATTTTAATAGAGTTTTCTCCTGCTTCTGTCCTTCCAACTGTGGAAAAAAGGTAGGATATGATACCTGGTTATCTGTCCAGACTCAGGCAGCAAGATTCAGGAGACATGTATACTGAGAAACAGGACAGAATTGAAACACACACAAATAAATATTTACTGGTAGCTATTCTATGTCAGGGACTTTCTTTAAATTTCAGACTGAAATCTGAAATACTCTCCATTGCTCACTAAATACCCTTAAATTGTAAAAGCAAGGCTTTTTAGCTGTCTTCTGGAGTAAATAGCTAAATGCAGATAGCATTCTGTTGTGTAATGACTCCTAGATGTTTATTTAGAAAACACTTTGGAAGAGAGTTTATATATGAGACACTTCTCAAAGTTGTGTCAAGTAAGAGACTTTCTGATAGGCAGCTTCTCATTAATATTTGCCTCTTGTGAGTCATAATTCATTTTGTCACAGACTATAGTGGCAGTACTTTGCTTTTATTAGAATGATAGCTTTGTTGACTATTCCATGTTTGGAGCCATTGCATAACAAGTGTCACTTTGTGCCTCCTCTGTCACCACGACCTTCACATTAGTGCTTCACTTTCCACTTCAGTCTAACATCCTGCTTTCATTTACTTGGTGGTTCCATGGTTCAATAGCACTTAGAGGGATGTTGACAGCAAATGGAAAAGTTTGAAGATACTCTTGTTTAAAATAAGACTGTCTGTACATGTTGTATACCAAATTTATTTTCTTTCTCTTTTCAGATTAATGACAGTTAATCTGAAAAGAGAAAGAAATGATGGCTTTCTTTAAATGATAGCTTTGGTTTTGTTCTTCAACAATTACTATTTTCTGCTTTTTCCTTCCCCCCATCCTTTCCCCCTGCCTTACCATCCCCTGTGACTCATGTCTGTGCAAGGCGCGTCAGCCTAAACTGAGGTCAATCAGTCCTCTTTTTACTAGAAGTTCGTACATGCAGCTTTGGGAAGAAAAGCATAATATCTTCCAAAGATGTAAATATTATGTACTCTGCTCACTGCAGCTGACATGAGAGCACAGCCTGGGGAAGGGAGCGCTCTGAGGTTCTTTGGATCTTGACAGTCTTGAGCTGCTCTTCCATCCTGTAGAAGGAGGAGCTATTTCTTCTCATCTGTCCTGAAGCAGCCTCTGTGGTAGGATTGACAAATACATGCTCCAGGGCTCAAGGAAACAAATTTAACTTCTGGATGGGATGTTGACTCACAAATATGTTCTCGCATTTGCAGGGATAATGGGGACACAGAAATATACCTACATGGACTGTGCAGTCTAACAGGAATGCAAATTCTTTGTGGAACTGAGTCTGGTGCTGTATTTTTGCTTGAATGAGGTAATTGTATCACACAAGCAGCTCTTCAGTATTTCTCTTAATGCTTTAGACATATATTTCACTACTTTTCGTTGTGAAATATATGGAACCCAGAATGTCATCTTTTATCTTTTAAATTAAATTATTAATATTTGTGATGTGTTGTCCTTTTAGAGATATAACACAACACAGAATATTTTGACACCTTTGGGAGTATTTGGATATTTTCCTTCAGTTTCCTTTGATGACAACCTGTACTGCTTTGGTCAAAATTACTATGTGTTTAACTTTTGTGTTACCCACAGCAAAGCATTCTAGTAAAGAAGAAATCAAATTATGTTAATGCTTGCTGTTCTGTTTGATGGTGACTCTTGTTTTCTTGACAGTCTTGGAATGTACTTCCTAAGCCATCTCTTCTCACATTCCTTATGGAATGGTGTTTCAACCCCCTGCAGTCAGGGATAAAAGGAGGGCACTCAAGTGAATTTATTTTATTAAAAGTTTTTAATGACCTTAATGTATTAAATCAAGTGTGTTTTGTGCAACCTGGCTTTATTTGATCTGTTATTAGCATTGGACATACTGGGTCAGGCACAGAAGATGCTCTCGCAGTACCTAAGACTTTGCCATCAGTATTTGATGTCCAGGGGAGTGCTCTCCTGTTGTGTCATGCATTTCTGAACATGCATTTCAGTGATTGACTCAGGTAGAAGGGGGTAGTTGGGTGTTACATTTATTGTCTCGTTGTTTGCTGTTGTCATTTTAATAATTCTTTTTACCAGCTTGTTCCTGCATTTTTTCATTCCTACGGCTTATGTTATCACTTATACACAGATGACTTATAGATCCACAATTCCTGTTGGTGTTCCCAGACTTTGCCTTTGTATTTCTCTGCCTGCATCATCTCCATAACTGGATACATACTAATCTTTTATTACAAACAAAGAAGTTGAAAAGGATTCTTTTTAATCCTGTTGTGTACGTTTTCTGCTCAAAAGTATTTCATGTCTCAAATATTGCTTCTCTTTCCCTATGCTACAATATTGTGTGAGAGTTTGAAAATGTTCATTATAATTGATTGTATAATAAACACCTTGCAGATCAAAACTGTATTTTTCCCCATGAATTGTATAATTGGGGTTTTTTTGGGTTTTTTGTTTTGTTTTTTTTTTTCCCTTGTTAATGCAGCTCTTCAGGTATTTTAATTTTGTTTTTACTGCTAATATTGCAGATCAAAAAAATCCCTGAAACAAATGATGCCTGGTGTCTGCAAGTCAGGCAGAGCACAAGTTATGTTATAAGACTATCACTTTTCAGTCCAGTGACCTAAATTTTAGATTACAACAAACACAAAAGCTACTGCCTGCTTTTTACCATGCACAATCACTTTTATATGATTTGACTTCTTTTTGTAGACTTGCCCAGAATATCAATTCTGTTTATAAATTGTGTCTACTCTTTTTCTTCCCTAAACTGTAGGAACGATAAATGTACTAAGAACCATTTTTGAACAGCTTTTCCCTCTCTGGTATCTTCTATATTAGATCTTCCTGACTTTTAACAGCGTCATTTGTCAACTTGCAATGTACTTTCAGTTTTGATTTAAACTTTATCTTCAGTTAATTTTTTTCAGAATATCTACCCTTTCGTTATGTGCTATTTATCATTTAATTTTTGGCCTGGCACATGTTCTTTTTATTCAATATACACTTCATGTTAAAAATATTTAAATTACTTAATAAGGCATAGTCAGAGATTGATAACACAGCTGTAATTATTGCTTTACCTTATTGGCAGTTATACGAGTTGCATTTTAATTTTTTGGTAATGTCATTCGTATGCCCTTATAAAATATCATGTTTAATTTATTTGCAGAAAGTTTTCAATATGACAGCTGTAAATACACATAATTGTTACAACATCAATGGTTTCCTATCTGTAAGGAACTATCCCTTATGATGTTTCTATATACTGGTATGTTGACATTCCTTGAAAGAGGCTAATCTTGTTTTAAAATTATGGTGAAGGAAGCATCAGTATGCTGCTTGTATTAAGCCAGAGAACCAGCCTCAGAAGGAAAGGTGGAAATCCAGTGGGGAAAGCAAGGACATGGTTAAAAATTTGGGCATAGTTTGGGACAATTCCTGTGCACTCACTGGTCAGATGTGGAGTTACAGTTCAGACTGAAAATCAGAAAGTCTTTGGAAGAGATAACATCCAATGTGGGGGACAAGTGAGATAAGATGTTACTGGGGGAAAGGGTTTATTGCTACATGGGGTAAGCAGCAATTTAATTCCCTCCAACATTGCCAGCAATTCTTGTGGGACTGGACTTTTGCAGATTGACAGTTGTAGCATGGGTGCACAAAGTTAACTTGCACTGAAGCTTTTGTCACAGCTTGAAAAGTTAATAATTCAGCTGGTGAGTGAATGGACTGAAGGTATGTAAGGGAACCTTGTTTGCACGCTGTCAGAAAAACCCCATAGATTTCTCATGGTAAAGATCTGTAAATTTGTTAGAACTCATTGGCTTGATTTATGTTCTCTATGATTCACTGAGTGTGGTACAGCTGAGCTGCTGAGATGTGGCAAAGGGACCAGCTGGAAAAGGACATGTTTGTCAGACAAAGTTGTTAAGTTTTGTTGTGTTCAAACTGCATGTGATGACAGACCAAACCATTCTCGTAGAAGGAATGAGGAGCTGTGCATGTCTTATTCTAATTCCTTATGTAGCTGTTGTGTGTGGCTACCCCTCTCACTCTCACCCAGGCAATACAGTTGGTTTTTGCACAGGAGCTATCTTCCTCCCATGAATTAAGCACTTGGCCTCTTGAGGTTGTGTCTAGTCAGACTTAACCTCTGGCAGGAAATGTATTGATAAGTGCAAGGTTTGTGCAGCCACCAGAAACTTCAGCTTTGGCATGTTGTTTGCAACTGCCTGGAGCAGCACGCTAGGGACGTGTGACAGTGCTCCGTGTCTGTTTTCAAAGGTGTGCTTGAAGACATGAAGAACATGCAGCTGTTTTCTTTTTGGGCTTCCAAAAGAATAATAATGCTACTCTATGTTAATTTCTAACAGCCTACAACAAATACTGGTGGGAAATATATAATAACTGATGAAAACATTAGATGCTAACAGCATGACAAGTGCTTTTAGCTGTCCTCAGGGATTATGAAAGAGAGGATTGCCTCATCGCTGTGGCTTGTGGCCAAGGAACCTATGGCAGAAGGTCTGGAGTAATGAACAGGCAGAACTGGAAGACAGTTTGGCACAAGACTGAAACCAAAAGTATCTACCGAGAGGAGGAGGAATCTTGGGCTCAAGGAGCAGAGTCCTGAGCCCTCCGTAGCTATTCAAGGTTTTCTAGAGACACCAACAAACTTCAGCTTGTAACTGAGGTGTGTGCTGGAGCCTGGCTTGTGGGATTCCTATGCCTAATGCCCATCAGTGATTTCATGAAGAACCACCAATTGGCCTTTTTCCAAAGCTGTAGCTCATAATCAACAATTTGCACCCAAAATGAAATATTTGGTCACATAATGTGTACCTATTCTTCTATCAGAAAATCCTGGAAGAAGCCATTGATGGACTTTTTATAAAGCAAAGGGTTTTCAAAATATTGATTTCATAGAAATATTTTAAATTCTTTTGTGCTGTATTCATTTTCTCTTCTCTTTTAAAAATAATATTTAGCTATGTGGCCTATAATCTTATCAACATTAACATGCAAAAATATTAGCAAGAGGAAAAAAAGACATTCAAAGCAGATGTTTAGAGAACTTAACCATACACATCTTTCTAGCATATTGGGTTTTTTTGGGACCAAATCCATGATGGTCTCAAGGCTTATATTTTTTCCCTCTCATCTTCTTTCTCACCCAAGCAATATACTTCCTAAAGTTCTTCTTAAGCTGATAATAATACTACAGTCAGAGTAACCGGTTTTTATGTGTTCTCATTTTATCTTTCCCTTTCCTAAACACAGATTGATTATTCTGTATTCATAAATACCAACTCACTTTGATAGATTCATTAAATCCTTTTTTCATGTGCTATGTTTCTTTATTTCGTATCTGTACAGGCAATTTGGATTTCCCAGCCCAAGGCATTTCAGTGCTTAGGATTTTTTGCATTCCTTTAGATGTTATAATTTCCATTTACAATTTTCAATCCTAATATGATGAATATTATTCTTTCCTTTTTGTTTTCTTCTTCAGTTGCTCTTTTGTTAAGTACTAATGTTCTTAATGAACACAGAAGCAGTATTTTTATTTGGGGGCTATAACTACATTGACTTTGGCTGAATGTCAGTGGAAATCAAGTTCCTTTCTTCATTTTTCATCCTTCCCTTTCATGGTTTAAAGAAACTTTTCCTGTTTATTAAATCTCCCCCCAGAATTACAGCTCAGCTTCAATTCTGATATATCTCAGTTGATTTGTACACTTGGAGATTTCAAAAATGTATGCTTGTTTTCAATCTGCTTTTGGAAATAGTTTTATATCTTTCTGCAGTTGATGCCTGTACCTTCATATTTTGTCCTGTTGCTTAACCTGGGAATTCCTAGTAAGTTTTTTATATTTGCCTAGAGTAATCTTTGCCGTCTGCTGCAGTGGAGGACTGGAACTCTTTAATTTCACTATCTTTTCTTGCTAGTTACCCAAGCTTGTCCTTTTGAAACTTAAAAAAAAAAAATCCCTTAGGCCAGTGTTATTTCACCAAGTCATCCTGCAGTAAACTCACTCCATTGTTAGATTTTTATCATGTAGCTCTCTCAGATAACATTTATGATTGTTTTACCATATAAAACTGTAAATATCCTAAGGTCAAAGCAAAGCCTTCTCCTGCATTTGTTTGTGACTTTATACCTGCCAGCTGTCCTGTTAAATGTTTTTATATTAGTAGATGTAAGAAGAGCTTTGACTTTGCAGTGTTTATTGACAAAGATGAGGTCACATGTAGGTGCATATTTCCAGCATTTCTCCATCTTGCATTGTTACAGAGATAGCTTCTCTATTAAAACATAAATCTTTCAATCTAAACCCTTGGATATGTAACTGTAAAACATAAGAATTTCTAGGCTTGGTTTTCTAAACAAACACATAAACAAAAAAGTCAGAAAATACCTCCCCCCCTCTAAATATATATATATATATATATATACAAAAGCTTCATCTGAAGAGTGCATGGTAGTGAAAAAGACATTTGAGATGATTTTGTTAAGCTGAAAATATGGAAATGAACCGACACATCTGAAAGGAGTACACAGATAAAATTCATGGTCCTCAATGTCCTTTACAATGCTTGAAATGCAAATCAAAATTTGAAATTTTGTAATCAATAATATCTTGGAGAAATAGTCAACAAAATCCTGTTGATTTAAAAAGTACAATTTGATGTGGAGTGTATTATAATGCATAAAGGGGCAAGTAAAATGGCACATTAGGGTACACACTATTAGCAAGTGCCATGAGCTGCTGGTCCATACTTTAGATAGGCATTACTTGTTGTAGAATTGCACTGTAACACCTCCCATATTGAAAATACTGGTTTTTTTTCTCTTTCTTAGTATAATGTTTTTGGGTTGTTAATTTTCTACAGTGAAAGATTTAAAAAAAAAACAACCAAAAAAACAAACACCAATAAATCCCAAAATGATCTTTGCTCTTTCAATAAAAATATTATCAGTGGAAGAGAATAATTAATCACTCAGCAATTTTGGAGAGTTCTGTAAAGAAAGAAATAAATTACTTTAATGGTATTATTTCCCAACTGCAGCATTTTCCATGGGGTTTTCTGATTTATATAACATGTTCATCCCTTCCATCTTTCTCAGTTATGACATTTTCCAGAAAAATTAAAATGTTTAAGGAACACTACCAACTATTAGAAGCATGGAGTGCAGGCTGTGGGAAGTAAGATAGCGCCAGTCATTTTATCACCGGTGAGTGTTTACATTGTTATAAGAAATCGTAGTAGCTTTTACCTGCTTATCTCTGTAGTGTGGGCCACTCAGATTTAAGAAATTGGTTTTTATTTCAAAACAGCAGATGAAGACCATATTTTCTGCCCATATGTTCTGCCATGGTGTAAAGCAAGAACTGCAAGTACTTGAATAATCCACCATTTTAAACCCATCAGTGATATGATGGACAAAGGTAGCGGGCAAAGCTCATGACAAGAATTTGAAACGAGCTGTTGGGTGCTGGCTCAGTAACAGGGAGGGTGTCCTGGGTCACTGCTGTGCTGAAACAACATCATGCATGTAAGCTTTGTTCTTCCCTTATAACCTCAGAGGCCTCAACTGCACCAGTCAATGTGTGCTTCCCTGGTTTGTATCCTTAACAAAGGGACCCAGGAGCATGCCCCAGATCCTAAGTCTTTGTGCACATGTTGCAGGTGTCTCCAGTAGATGTAAGGATGAATTCTCAGCGTACAGCACTGACATCACTAGGCAGGAGCGTGTCCATGTTTTCTGTGAAAGATAATGGGAACCTGGATGCACTGAAGTGCTACAGCGGACTTCTCATGTGGAGAGGTGCTGGCTGTAGCTGATGGATGTGGGCATCACTGGCTGCATGAAGGACAGTAGATTCCCAGCCTCGGGGTTACTGGTTGCACCAAAGTGGCAAAGCAAAGATGTGCTCCCAGACCAGCTGTATAGAAGGGCCAAAGTTAGCACCATTCTGTGTTATCTCAACAATACTTTATTGTCAAGAAAAATAATTAACAGAAGTGCAGCTAAAAGCTAACACATTTCAAGAAACTATAATGATGACACTAATTCTCTTTCAGGTGTCAGTTTATAATAGAAATTCATTAACAGTAAAAACATGCAGATAAGATGTGAAACAGAAAATAATTCATTAAGAAATTACAGCTCTTTAAACCCAGCAGGTTTCTGAGTAAATTTGGCCTATTTTCATGCTGGGTAAGGAACACCCAAGTGGACGCTCTGGTAGTCACTACACTGCCTTTTTCTTACTGTGTTTTCTGCTTCCTTGAAGCCCCTGATCCCTCTCAACCCATACACCCACAAAGACATTCTTCACGCTGCTTAATGGATCTCTAGGGCATCTTTACGGAGTTACAGCTGTCTGGTACGCAAACAACACATGATCAAGTCTGTTTCCAAGACATTGTGGGAGTGAGGCAGAAGTTGTAAAGCTTGTACAGTTTACCGAAAGTGCACATTTTATCCCTCTCTTGGGTCTAGCTAGCTTTAGGTTTTCAACTGTATTATTTTTTGCTGTTGTTTTATCTCATTCCGGAAAATCTCTTTGTCTAGCCTTGCTTCCTTCTGCAAACACTAGATCTCATCTACTGTCATGGACTTCTCCTGTACTACATAAATTTGGGAAAGGACACATTAAAAATTAATGTGCGAACTCACATGAGGGAGAGGAGAAAGAAAGGAAATGCTGCAGAGTTCCCCTCAGGAGCACAGAAACAGATGAGAAAAAAATTTTTGCAACTGCAGGAACATGTCATTGCTGTCTATGGTGAGCAGGATATTGAGGGATGGCAGTATGGACTTACAAGGCCCTATTAAAACAGGACAAACTCAAGCACATCTGAAGGGATGAAACTAAGTGTTGTGAAAAATAGCAGAAAGAGATTTGATATCCAAGCAGGACAGCCAAGGGCAGTAGTACTTGAGCAATGACTCTTTTGTTTAGGCACCATATCAAAGAAAAAACTTCTGGTACGAAGAGCCTAAGACACATAGTCCTTTTCTATCTACTGTCTTCATTCTCCCTCTCTTTTTAATAGTAGTTCAATCTATTTTAACATTAAATATCTAAATAGTTTTATTTACCATCTCAAAACAGTATTTGGGTTTTTCTGGAAAGAAGTCCCCTTTTTACTGCTCAAATGATTACAGAAAGTGTCCAGTGTTCACAAATATTTCCACAAAATTGACTGATAATAAAGAAAATGTACTATTTCTGGGGGACAAAAAAGATCTATATGTTATCAATGCCTTGAATACTTAGTGGCCCATGGGCACCCAGCTAGTCATGGAAGATAAATAAAATTTAAATAGATAATATATGCAATAAAAAAAAAATCATACCATCGTACAATAAGTTATGGCACAAATTCCATTTTGGAGGAAGATTCATATATCATGTGTATGGCACAGAGATCTACTCATGAATTATTTGTTTCTATTGCAGCACACGTGCAGCACACAGTAGATTATAGGGCACAATCCAAGTTACAATTGACATGTTAAAGCAGGGCTGTGCATAGAGATATTGTTTATGAAAGAAATATTATACAATCATAAGTTTTTGAAAGGGCCTGCTTTCTTTCTCTTCTGTGTCAGAATAATAGCAAATAAGGTAAAAATCTTGAAGAAAGCACTAGGGGTTTTATTTACAAAGCAATATCTTCCCTGTGGTTTTATCTAGTTAGCTGCTCACACCGGTATTAAATCTTTCTATTCAGAGCTGGTGTTCCACCCATCTTAAAAAAGATGGTGCAAGACTTGACCTCCTTTGCAGCTCATATCCACCAGTTAGTGGGGGATCATCCCACGCTCTGCTCTGAGACTTGTTTGAGTGGCTGTAGATTGACTGCATTTTTCTGCCAGCTGCAAAGGTGTTTCATGATCCTACTGTGTCAGGATGAGGTCCCAAAGTGAGGTTACTTATACCTCACTGCACTCAAGCCTATGTTGGTCCGAAATGTCACCATTAGTGCACTTTTATCTGCAGAGTCAGAAGTATCATCTAAGTGACTTTGCTGTCCGTGAATATCATGTTATGCCTTGGAGCAATAAATTAGAATTTACACTCCAGTATAAAGCCCTAATCATGGAAGTACTGGCTATGTTGTATCTCTTTCTTTTGGAGGAGAAGAGAGGAATATAAAAACATATTTTAAAGCTGGTTAAGAGGATCCTGGTAAAAATACAGGATCAGATGTCTGGAAGACTCCAAGCAGAACTGCTGTTTGATAACATGTTTTGCCCAAACTTTGAATGCTGTGGAATCCTGAGTTTAAACACAAAGATAGGAGCTTTATTTGCATGCATGTTTCATTTAGTCACAGATTGTCAGGAAGTTTTATGTACGCAAAGTGTTACAGAAATATCTATTCCATCATTTATAGATGAAGTTTTCAAATTTACATACTTAATTGCAGAGACTACACAAGTGAATGTCAATGCAGAAAATCAAGATTTCTTAGTGCAAAAGGAAAAGAACACAGAGAGAAACTGTGTATGTATAGAATTATATGTATAGAATTGATATTTATTTTGATTTATTGCAATTATTCATTTTGCCACGTTATATGAAAAATGAGAAAAATTCTTATTTTGCAGATTTTTGCTGACAACTAAGAAAATGGTGGTTAATTAGTTAAAAATATTTTCTGCTACATTCAAATGGTGATTCAGTAGTTTGCACATATTTTATACATGCAATATTATCATGTTAACCACAAAACCTCCCCTCAGCAATGCAAACAAACTTTCTGTATTGAAATCCTCACTGTTGTTGTAGATACTGGGAGAATTGCCATGGCTTCAGGAGGATGAAAATTTCATCCGCAGTCGAATCCCTGCAAAGAAAGATTATTGTTCATGATACTGGAAACCACTATCCCAATCTAGGATATGATGTTGAGTCAAAGTTTTTAACATCATCCAATTCACTTTAAAGTACCTCACACCCATAATAAAATCACTCCTATAGGTTTAGTTAATCAAAAGTTGAATACTGACCTTGCTGCAAAATAAATAAGGATGTTTATTTCATTGAAACTACAGAAAAATAATTTGAGAAGTGTTTTTGGTAAAATGGACTGAAACCCAAAGAGGTGCTGTATTTCTACTTTTTTAATAATTTTCTTTCTATTTTTATTAGTTTCAAGTGAAAAGGTATTGTCTATTTTTTGCCTTTGGGCAGGAGATGGGAAACTGCATCTAAATTTCCCTATTTATTTCTAAATAATACAGTACTGTATAGAAAAGTCATAAAAACAGAGACTGCAAATTGAATTCCAATAACTCTATCCTGTGAAAGCAAACTTCCATCTAGTAAATGAGAAAGCATTATTGACAATTATATGCAAATTACCAGGCTTTTGGCAGGCTCTTCAAAACTATTATCTTTTGGCAACTCTGTAAATTACGTAGCTATGGCAGCAATGTAGAATTGCTCATTATACTTTATTGATACATTTATGTCTCCTTATATTGGAATATTTTGCTATGGGTCTTTGGAGATGTTCTTTGCTTATTTTTGTGCCTCCATTTCTCTCGTGTTTTGTACTTACCCCCACACTCTGAGTCGTAACTTCTACAGAGTCACTGGGTCAGAGGGAGTCAACTTCCACCACCAGCACCATCATTTCTACCCACTCTTCTTCACATCCTGAAGGCCATCAAACAAACAGGCAAAAATTAGGTGTCGTTTTGTTACCACCAGGCTTCCCTGGAGACCTGTGCATATCCTGCCTTCTCAACATCCTGTTCCTTCTTCACCTCAGATCATGTATTCCTCTACGTGCCCCAAATTCTGTAGCCTATGTTTCTTCTTTGAGAACGCGTTTTCCATTGCCACTGTGCTACAGAGTGTGCGCGCTCTCTCTCTATTACAGCTTATATTTAATAAACGAGGAACAGGCATCCTGTTTATGTTTATTCATAACAAGTTTAGATGTTACTTTTGAAGATAAAGAAACAAGTTTGATGATATACAATATCAGCTACACGCTCTGCACTGATAGCAAACTTTAGCAATCAAGGCAAGATAAAAAGGTTTTGGAGAATTTAATCATGTACTTCAAAGTAGGCTTAAGAACATATATTTCAGAAACTGAGATAAAATATGAATGTTTAATTTATCTTCTTTCTTTTTTACCATGAGTGTTTCTGATTCTGTTGCTAATAACCTCATTGCTTCTATCAGCCAGCACCTCTATTGGGTTTTTTTTGTTGTTGTTAGAGGGTTGGTTTTTTTGGTTTTTGGTTTGCTTTTTTTTTTTTTTTTTCTCCTTTGCAGAAGTAACTTTTGTTGAAGAAAGAATTTTTTAATTAGCTTCTAGTTTTACAAAAGATGTGACTGAGGCTTTACTTGGGTAGAGGATGCACATCCTTTGGGGTGACTTCATACATTTCACATGGTTACTGGAAAGGAAGAAATTGATACAAAAATAAGCAGGTCATAAGCAGTGATGTGCTAAAGTTGTCCGCTAGAGAACCCCATTTCTCAAGTAACCTCTGATGGTATGTCTGTGGAGTGGTAAGTACAATCACATTTTATTGTTTATTTTTGGCTGGTTTGGTAGTAACATAAGAAAGAGGTTTCTCTAGTGTAAGTGCAGAAGTTTTGGGGCAAGATATAGAACCAAATTTTAAGCACCAACCAGCCAAATATTTGTCATTTTACCTTCTGGACATTGCTAATTGGATTCTAGTGTCAAGGACATGTATAAACACAACACAAAACGTGTCTCTACCCTTTCTCATAAAATCACAGGTCAGTTCTTGCCTCAAAGTCACAAGCAAAATATTTAGTTTTACTTAGGAGCAATTTTTTTTTACCTGGAATTAATATATATACCTGCCCAAATTGAATCCACTCGCCTCCGTGCCTGATGTGACACACAGCATGGTTGGAGAAGAACAATTTGTTGTGTCCTTCTTCAGACCTTTCAGCTAATCTTCAAAGTGGAAGAGTCAGAGTGAAGGGCAGCTGTCACAGAAGGAAATACATTTTGTGGCAAGACTTAAATTCATATTCTTTTTACAAATCCTGCTGAAATAGAATTCTCATATACGTTGGTGATATTCTCAAAGACCCCTTTCTTCTTCCATATTATAGCTATAAAATGTCAAATTCAGAATAAGACGTGACTTGGGTCAACATATTTCAGAATCCAGCTATTTATCTGGCACAAGGACTGGTAGCAGAAAAAAGAGAAAGAGAAAGACAATTTTTTTTACAGGAATAGAGATACAAAGAATTCAAAAGCATCCTTGGGATTGTTTACAGGGATCAACTGAATAAAAACCTTCATTTGCACTTGGAGAGCTTCATAGAAAGAAAGTAATCCAGCTTGTTTAGGGCGAAATTTCAAAATGTTTTGTGTTGGCCTAACTGTATTCCTGTTAATAGTTAAATAAAACTCTGACTGCTCCACACTTCTGAGGATTTATGAGAATTAATATTTGCTTAAAAGTTACCAAATGAAAAAAATCCACTTAGTCTATCAACTTTCTAAGGGACAAATCTTGAGGAAACCTCTTTGAATTCCATTGTTTAGTTATTCTCTCTGGAGTTTCCATAAAGAGATCATGATACACCATTGGGATCAAGTAAAAGAAACAAGGGATTAGGTGTCTTGGTGGCAAATAATGCTGACAGCAAAGCTGCTGGTTAGTATAGGATGCTGTTAACTTGAGATAAGAGGCACTGAAGGCACAAGCAATCAGTTACCACTTTTTGAAAATGAAGGTGCTCATCTATTATTTTGGGTTTCTAAATTTTGAGACTTCCCAGAGCAGAATCTCTCTGATACTGATTAGCATGTTGAATCACTTGATAAGATGTGTGCATCAGCTAAAATGAGGGGAACTCAGGAATCAAAGGAAAGGAAATTATCCTTTATATCCTGTATTTTCTTTGGCATTCAAAGCTAACTGATTTGAAAATAAGAGGAAACATCTCACATTAGAGATGCTGCATGCATCTCTTTCACTGCTTCATGGGACAAAGGGAGAAATCTGGCTGATCACTGTGTCCTATGAGCTACTGAGGAGCAGGAGCCTTGAGAAGGTTGAGGGCTGTGCCTTCTGGGTCACCACTCTGTTTGAAGATGGTCAGGATGAAAGGTTTCTGTTCAGGATTAAAGGTTTCTGGAGAATATGAGAGCCATTTCTAAAATTTATTACTAAAATTAATATTTAAACATTAATAACCAGCTTGTGTCCAGTATAAAATACTCATGGTAAAGATATCTTCTTACATGTAGGCAAGCACAGTTCAGATAAACAAATATTACTATATTGAGTGACTTCAAGAGCTGGGCCATATAAGAGATACTAGTCTGAAGGTCAGCCTTATGAACTTCAAATACAAGCAGCATCTTAAGAAGACAGCTCAGTAATTTTAAGTGTGCTCCTGTATTCTGTCTGAACAGCAGGACTGTTATTTCAGCATATTAGTACTGTTAAGGGAGCACCTGCTGTGTTTTGGGTCTCTGCAACACCAGCTTCTCAGTGTATGTGGCTTCCTTCCTAACATTGCTCCAGTATACTTTCCAAAGAAGGCACATTTCCTAACTGCTAGAAGCTTCATAAAAAGTGTTATGTCTTAGCCTTCCTTTATTCCTGGGTTATTTTACATTTTTCATCTCTTGTACTTCCAGCAGTAGAATGCACAGGCTCCCGAGAGAATTCCCCTCGGCTACAGTTCATTTACAGCTGATTTTAGAAACAGCAAGAGAAGAACACTTAAATCAGACTGTGTCTTCTACCTACCTAGTTGAAAGAAGGGAGTGCATAAATCCAGATATTAAAATAAATAGAGAAAGAAACAGCTGTTTTATGGAAACTCTAGAATGTTAAATCCCTTGTTTGTTCTGTATTTCACTTGATTATCTTAACCTGTTCTCATTTTCTCAGCAAATGGCTGCAAAGGGAAATGCAAACAGACAAAAGGGAACAGCAAAGAGGATTTAAAAACTTCATACCACTATAATAGAGCATGAACAGTTTAGACAGAGAAAATCACAGAATATGCTGAGTTGGAAGTGACCCACAAGCATTGTTGAGACCAACTCGTGGCCCTGAAAAGACCATCCCAAGGATCACACCATGTGCCTGAGAGCGTTGTCTGAATTCTTTCTCAACTCTATTAGGCTGGTGCTGTGACCACTGCCCTGGGGACACTCCTCCAGTGCCCAACCACCCTCTGTAAAAAACCTTTTTCTAATGCCCAAACTCAATGTCCCCTGACACAACCTTTCCTGTTTAAAATTAATACCTGCAGAGGTTGTAAGGCACTGTGTAGTCAGTGACTTACCTATTACCTAGGTCTAGGGTATTTAGTGAGAAGTGTGAAGCTGGTAGTTAGGTTATTTTTATTATTCTGTCACAATAATGTGTGGGGCATCCCTGCCTTGTATCATGTTTGATTTCCATGAGAGACCAATGGCAGTGGAAGAACAAAAAGTGTGACCTGATAAATCTGGAAAGAGATGTTTTTTCAAGTCCCCTTCAGAGAACATGTGGTTTTTGTAGCCCTTGGAATTCTGCCTGATTAGAAGAAAAAGGCAAACAATTTGACACAACAAAGCAGTGTACAACTTCACCTTGCTAGCAGTGCATTAGTAGCTTGCTTGTCTTTCCAGAATGTGACAAGTGCCTGAGGAAAGGCAAACAATTCATATTGTGAGACAAAAGGAAGGAGTATTAAGTGCTGTTGATTTTGGAGAGGGAAAAAAGAAAAGCCTTTGCATGGCAAATGAAAATAGAAATGCAAATCAGCTCCAAATACTTAACATATCTGATAAACAATTGTATAAAAATAGAAAGTAGAGACAATAAGGACCTTAAAACGTTATGCAGTCATATTCACTGTCAGTGTAGCCTCACAAGGGGCACGCCTGTGTACACTGCCAGACACAGACACGAGCACATATCCTCATCAGTCAGTTAGACCTTCTCAAGTCACATGCAAACATCAGTTCCCAAACATTCATGTTTGCAGTCACACTAATGATTGAAATTATATCCTGGCAACTGGCATTTCATGAAAAAAAAACCTGCTCAGCATTGCCTGAAGCACCAGAA
>VZRH01004970.1:476585-561808 GCA_013397555.1 Urocynchramus pylzowi | reverse complement strand
AAAGAAAAAAGAAAAATATTAGGGGAAAAAAAAAAAAAAAAAAAAGCAAACTGATTTCTTTTAAGAAAACATGAAATCTGTAACACCAACCTTACATAGAACTTGAGATAGGTGGATAGATAGTTTCAGCTATATCTAGAGCTGAACAAGACAACAGTGTAGACACACCTGTAGTATCTAGAGCTAAGCTAAATGTCATATTGTGCTGGGATTGGTCTAAGGGTGAGCTCTGCTGTCCCTGAAAAGCTTTGTTATTGGAAATATAAACCCCCTGCTGTTAAGTTCCTCTGTCCTCTGTTTCCACCCCTACCACATTTGCTTTGCAGTGGAAGATTGGCAGACTGGCCAGAGGGGACTGTAGTTTTACTTCTGGTGTTGATTATGGTGCCTCTGGAGAGTAATAAATAGAAAATACTTAATTGGCATGCTGCATATTGATTAAAGATTACTAAAATGAAGTATGCTTATCTTTGCAAAGGCACTATAGTAACAAAACTGGTGTGAAGCCTTGATCAATGTAGCTTAAGGCTTTTTTTTTCTAGTATCTCTGAGTGCATTACTTTCACTGTCCATGTGATGGTTAGGGTTGCAACAGACTCACTTAGAACAATTTATTAGATTAGAAAGCCAACAATTGTAATAAATTAGTAAAAATATTTTCATTTTTTTTGCTTTAGACATGTATTGTAATACCCTGTATTAAGGTATATGTCAATTTCTAATTGATGTGTAGGAAGTAGAATAGATTGCTGGGGGTTAAGATAAGTCCCTTGATAAGAAGCAGAGGGAATAAATGACAAAAAATGTTGTACATAGGTAATAAGTAATTATCAATCTCCCACGCATCTTTAAGCACAAAGAAACATGCAAACAACTTAATATCGTAAACAAAAGAGTACCTTTTAAAGTTCAAAATTTCAAATTATTTCACTGCCATTTAGCTTTACTTTTAATGCAATTAGAATCAACCAGACAGAATTTAATGTGAATGTGTGAGCGTGTATGAATCCAGCCAGACACATAGGAAAGTGCAGATAATATATTTAGTGCTTGAGCACATTTAGAAGAACGATGTCATCGCACAGAGAGATGTTCACACTGTATAATTACCTTATGACAAACACATACATTGGGATTATAAAGAATATTCAATCAAAGAACTATGCCATTCTGCACAGTATATAATTTTAAATAGAAGCATTCCAGCTGTTGCCAGTACTGCTGTCAAGTTTGTATCTAAGCACACTCCCAGCACTAGAAAGTCTGATTTAATGCAGTTCCTCCGATTTGAATTTTTAAGACTCCAGGTTCTAATCCCCAGTGTTCTCTCTGAGCTGTGTAAGACCAACTCTTTACAAGTGTCAAAGCCCCTAAAAATTTAAGATTCATCCACACAGTGAATTTTCCATAACCACTTTTCCGTCATCTGTCCTTTTACAGTGTCTAAATACATTTTAAAAGAGTCTAGTATTGATAACTTCTGATGAGTAAAACAAAAAAAAAGTCAGTATGGGCAAAAAAAAAAAAAAAAATAGGGGTGATGTAATTCTGGGGGTATTATTTTCCCTTTTATTATCCTTTCAAAAACTGAGGGTTTAGAACTCTGGGTTCAGAGACAGGACAGAAATTACCCCAGTGGTGAGAACATTCATCAGGTGCATGAAAGGTCAAGGTTAATCTTCAATACTCCATTTGTCTATGTGAAATGAAAGATTGTCAACACTAAGGCTCTCCAACAACTTCACAGACAAGTGCAGGAGAGTATGAAATCCAGGCACCTTACATGCTTTGTTCATAAATCTTGTTCCCCATCACCTAAATCCTTGAATGATGGGCTATTATGAGCTGCACTAGAAGAAGAAATATAGACATCTACCGACCTGTCTGAAAACTGGTACAAATCAATCTATATATATGTGACAGAAAGTGTGTTTACATATAAAGTTATGTATATTTTCAATTTGGTGCCAATATTTTTTGCCAATAAAAAGTCAGAAATTTCCAGCCTGCTCTGAATGACTTTCTGTCAAGCACCAGACTAATGCAGAAGGAATGATATGCACAGCTGGGAGTTCTGAATTTTAGTTTGCCTTTGCCTCTAACATTTAGCTAATGCCAATTAGTGTTCCATAGTTAATATGGAAGAATCTGTGTTTAGAGGCTTGTAAGGCTTTTTTTTCTCACCTCACTAAGAGTGATGTAGTAAATAAGATAAGTACTTTTCAAGATGCTTTCCAGCAGAATTAGGAATCTAAAAACTACAATTTCTGGTTTTTTTAAAGACTAAAATGAAATACATATAAAACCAATGGAGAATTATGAAAAACAAAGGAAAGGCCTGATGACTTAGTATATCTGTACAATATTTGTTGTATAAATATTTATACAAAGGGAGAGGAAAATGTCCCAACATTTAAACATGTTAGTGATTCCTGGCAGCTCACCCTTCCAACCACTGTTTATAAGGGAAAAATACTTTTGCTTGGCCCATCTAAATAGAAAAAGACTGTTTTCATGGGAGGGTTTGAAAAAGCAGAGAAGTTGTCCTTCAGTTCTCAACCCCTATGTAAGTCGACAAAGGAGATTTTGTAGAGAACACCAAAAGATTTAAAGAAGAATTGGTGGCTCATCATTATTGTTCAGCACAAAGCTGCAAATCAGCCTGTTTCTGAAGAGCAGATGGGCTATATTAAATAGGCTTATAGTTCTGTACTGCCAGATTCACATAACTGAGCTCTGAAAACAAATCCCCTGGTATTTGATGAAATCCCTAAAGGGCCATGAGGATATCCTCCCCACCTTGCTTCCCTGCCTTCACATTACTTTTTGATGACAAGACCCTGAAAAATGCTGAACTGGGGTCTAACATTTTAAAACAGGCTTTGCATACTGAAGTTCATTTAACTTAATCTGGTGGTATCTGCTGTCAGGAATTCAGGTCAGGTTCCATGAAGCTGAGGACAAACAGCAAGCAGCCTCTCTGAAAGTACTCCTGCTTTAGTTTTGACAATCACGTACTTGAAAGAAACAAGAAATGGGTAAACTGTGCAGCCTGAAATTTCCTGCAGGAAAGGAAAAGTCTCCAGAAAACTGCAAGGACACTAGAAAAACAGTTAATTTCAGAGGAGTTCTTTAAGGGAAATTGAGGCCAACTCCAACCATCATCTCTTATGGCCAACTTTAACCACCTATAGTTTGGCTCTTTCTGTTGCCAATGGGAAAGGAGTGTCAAGGGATGGAGGGAGAGAGAGGAAAGGAAGGAGAGAGATCTAAAAAACAGTTCTTTTAAGAGCAGGAGGTAAATGTGTACCCATTCTGAGCAACATCATACCTTCCCTAAAAGTAAGGAAAAATTCAGGGTGCCTTCAGTCAAGACTCTTACAAGTTTCTTGTGGAGTTTGATGTCTTTAGTTTCCTCATGAATTTAAATCCTCTGAGCATACTTCATGCATGAACGGTTGCCTACTTATGAAGTTCATTTCAAGTGAAAATTGGATTTTTTACAGAAGAAAATGAAAAATTAGTGAATTTAATTTAAATTATTCTATTCCCAAATTTATCCCTAATTTTTTGCTTATTTTCTTTGAAAATTTTGACTTTTTCTCTCCTATAGTCAGTCCTATAATGAGATTTATAAACTTCTTAAGGAGCCTTAAGATTCACCTTAGTTAATCAAAAATATTTGTACTCAATTTGATTTTATTAATTCACAAGTTAAAATAATGTTTAGTGTCTTGTGTTCACCATCAATCTTCTACATTGCCAACACATTGAAACATAAATGTGAATTGTATTATATGCTGCCCCATATAAATAATGAAGAAACATCTCTTCCACAGAACCTTTACTAATTGCAGAAGATGAGAAGAAAATAAGCTATTAAAAAGAATTAGTGAGATGGAAATCAGATTTCAGATAGCATATCAGAGTAGGGCTATTTTTTAAATGCTTCCCTTTTGTTATGTACCTTTTGGTTGTCTAATTAAACAGCAGCTATTTTCAAAATTCATTTCAATATTGTAAACCAGATGTTTCAAAATGCATTTAAATGCTTCAACACAATTTCAGCTGATTTACCATTACACTGTTAAAGATTATTTTCTCCATGTCACCAAGTACACATATTGATTTCAGATTATTTAGTTATCGTTTCTTCCTGTCACCTGGGAGGGGGCGGGGGGGAACAGGACAACTGAAGTTGTTTTCGTTTGGTTTGTTTTTTGCTGCCACTTACAATCATTGCCAAGAGCAGTCCCTGCTGCCTGTAATAGCTGATACTTCACATGTCAAAAATTTACCAAGTCCCCAGCCTTCAGCTGAGTGTCCATTCCAGTGCTGATCTGAGCCTGACGCAGTGTTTGCGCTGCACAAATCTGTTTACTCAGGGGAAACAGTTTCTGAACATTGGTATGTTAGCAGTGCTGGTCCAGATGCAAGATTTGTTTGCAAATTTGTTTGTTTGCATTTATTGTGTTTTGGCATTTACTGTGAGTGCAGAATGTTTATGTGACTGTGTTATCACTTAAAATATGTAATCATGCTGCTGTAAAGCTACCTTGTGTAGATGCTTACCTGTACTTCCCCATCTGTGGGCACTTTCAATTTTTCCCATCTAGAGGCATGTGTGCACACATGTATGCAGCATGCATATTTTTAATATGCATATTATGTATAAATATACAAGTTTATACATATATATGTACATAACAGCTGTGCTCCTCTATTTTAATTCTAACAGCCTTTGCCTCTGTCTGTTTTTACCATTTCACTTTCCAGCAAATGGTCTTGGTTTGGTTATCTGGCGCCAGATTAGGTTTCTGTTAATAATTTAGTGAAGCCAAGTAAGGAAGGAGACAAATGTAACTCTGAGAAGCACTGAACATCGTCTTGTGAATTCATATCCCAAGTCTTTTTCTCAGTAGAAGGATTTCTCTATTTTACTTTAGCAGCATCAAAAGCTTCTTTAATTCTCTTTTGCCTCATGGTTGGTGTGAAAAACCTGTCAAGTAATGTTTGTTTGCAAGCTCAAATTATTTTTATTTATGACAGTGTATTTCTAGGGAACTCTTGCTGGACTTAAAAGTGTATCCTTTCAAACATTTTTTTTTTTTTTTTTTCTGAGACTTTTAAGTACTCCTTCAAAACTGTAAGGCACTGCAGGTGCTGGAGTGGTATAACACCACTGACTGCAATGGAGTTCCTGTGAGGATCAATGTGATGTGCTTGTTGCATTTTTTTCTGTGTCTTTAAATACTTTACCCTTTACTGATTTGATTGGTACGGAATGATTACTAGGTTTGGACTCTGTATTTTCTTGATAAAAGGAAATATTGAAAGTTCATGAGGGATTTTTTTTATTCCTTTCATATAATTTAGAAATAGTACGAAAGTAGATCAGAAAGACAGCTGGCTTGATAGCCAGATGATGTAAAAGAGACAAAAAAAATTTGTCAGTCTGGTGAATGCACAAGGATACACTTGTATGTCACACACACAGTCTGTGTGGCAAAGATCTCTATGGGCAATACAGAATCTTATCTTCTGTGGAAAGCAGAGGTACATCTTCCAAATGTTAATCTAGAAATCTTTTCCAATTGCTAAGTGTAATTTGAAGCTGCAAGCCTTAAAGTCTTTCACTAGCATGCAACCCACTTTACGACTTTATATTCTTGTGGCCCAAATACTTGTCTATGCATTTCTTAGTTCTCCCTGCTTACTTATTAAATAATGAATCCATCCCCAACCTAGTCACGTGTGGTTTTTTTTTCCTTTTCCTTTTGGAGAATATTTTGCTTACTCATTTTCAGATTCTGCATGTGTGTTTCCTTCAGCACTCTCTTGTCTGGGGTTATTGATTTATATGGAGACAGTTTGTATCCACAGCGTCAGAGGTTGAAGTATGTTATGAAAATGAATATCAGCTGTGTCTTTCTTCCCTTAAAAGGGTATGCAAGTCTGTTCACCAACAGAAAACTATAGCATGCTCTAAGGACTTGGGCAGACAAAGTGAGTGAACCTTTATGAGCCTTTTGTTACAGGAGCCCCTCAGTGATCTGGTATAGGAAGCCATCATGTTCTAAATTAAGTCAAGATAGGCACGGAAGACAGGAAAAAATAGAACAATTTATCTAGGAGAAAGAAAGAGGGATTTAGCTTTTTTTTTTTTTTACTATATTAAATTAAAAAAAAAAAGATTTTTTTTTTTTTTTTTTTTTTTTTTTAAAAAAAAAAAAAAAAAAAAAAAAAAAAAAAAAAAAAGAAAAGAAAAAAAAAAGAAAGTGTGTGCATTGTTCAGGCTTCCTGTCTGGCAATTACCTTTTCCTTTATTTTGCTGACACCTCAAGATGCTATAAATGTGATACATTGGAGCTGACCTAGAATATAATCTTTTATTGAGTTGTGTTTTTATTCAGTCCAGGTAATTATTTTCTCAAACATTTCTGACAAAATATTTCTGAATTGCAAATAAAACCAAATGACAAGCAGATATGTGGGAATTGCCTATTGTAAAAATCCAATCTGTATTCCTAAATCTCAAGTGTTTCAGCTGGTCAGCCCTAATGCACGAACACTAAAGTCTGTTAGACATGAGGAGCAAGTAATATGATACAGAAAATGAGAAAAATATGTAGAAATGACACACATTGTTCTGGATCAGGGCACAATTCACATTGCTTGATAAGTTATGCATCTGCTACTACATGACATAGGTTATCAAGCAGAGACCGTAATTTGCTGTTGGGTTTTATTGACAAGAATATAGGGGAGTTAGTCCTTGATAAATATTTGACTACACAATTTCCTTCAGGTTTACATGCACAGACATTTTTGAACAAATACAGAATCACAGGCTGGGTAAAGTTGGAATGGACTACAGTGGGTCATCTGGTCCAACCTCCCTGCTCATGTGGGCTCATCCTAGAGAACATTGTACAGGATTGTGCCCAGACGGTTCTGGATGGTTCTCCAGATTCACCCTCAGTAGGGCTGAGTAGAGGCTTTTCCCAATGCACTGTGGGCAGAGGTACTTGCACACTGTAATGCTTAAAAAGTTTGGCAGTTTATAGTTAAGAAAATTACCTGTTATGATCCCTACTGTATTGCTAAAGCTGATGGCTGAAGTTTCTATCACAGGATCAAATGTTCAGGTGCAAATCAGTAGATAAGAGTTCAAATAGGGAACTTGAAGAGAAAGGCCTTTAATTTTTTTACATGATCTCTTCCAAGCATAAGTAAAATGTATGAAAAGTAAGCACGAAACACTTTGAGGCAAGTAAAATTAATTTTCTTGGAGAGTTCAACATTGCATATTAGGAATTAAGGGAAAGAATTCAGAACAGATGATGAAACATTTCAATGTCCATCCTAATATATTAATGCTTTCTCTTGAGTTTATTCCACATAACATATTGGAAATATGTGCATTGAAAACATCCATAATATTGTATGTGTATAGAGAACATCTTAATTTTGGGTCCTGTTCTCAAGAACAAACATAATCTGTTGTCTGAAGACATTCATTAAAATGCCTACATTCTCTAGTTTTATACATATATGGACAGAGACATAACACCTGCATAGAGCATGGAGTGAGACATCTATTTTGAATGAAGAAATGTCAAAAAAAATATTGTGTTAAGAACACACGGGTATTCATACAATTTGAAAAAATACACTAATATTCTCTTCTACTAATGGAGAGAATACACTAATAGTTCTTCTAGGTATGTCCAGCAATTACTAACTCTGGTTTAGATTAATTATGTCAACTAGTAGCCTGTCTCCTTTGTCAGTTGTTCAAATAAGAAGTCTTAAATATTAATAAAGTATTACTAAGTTTGAATTTTAAAAAATGTATGATGAAATGGTTCTGGTTTTGTTTGGTTTGGTTTTATTTTTCCCCAGAAGGGATTATAACAAAACAGTGAGTATCTGGTCCTCGGTACTTGCAATTTGACTGCATGGACAGGAACAGCTGAAGGTAGCAAAACCCTTGCTTTAATAACAAGGAGAAAGTTTAATAAATAGAGCTCCAAACCACCCCAGCTGGCTTTAGGTACAGGGAATGCCTAGGCCTTGGAGCAGCCATGCCTCAGAGTTACATGGTGGCTGCATGACCCTGAATCTAATATTGCCATTTAGGTACAAAGTGTTTCAAGCACTGAAGTCTGAAGGTGTCTATATTTCTTCAGTATGTAGAAGGATGAACAGAATGGATGTGTCTAACACATATATTCTGCATTGCATTCTAGGATGTGGTAATTACAAGCACACATGGTGCCTAAGTAAATGTGCAAATAAAATATTTCATAAATAAAAGCATACTTTCATTAGTACATTTTAAAGCTGGCTTTTATGTTGTGAAATCTATTTGCCTTCAAGCCTTTCTAGTAATAATTACAGTTTTCTACAGTTTCCAAAGAAAATAGTATTTTCTACAAGATTTAAAATGCTTATTGAGGGCAGGATTTCAATAATGGGTAAGTAAATAAGAAACAATTACATAGTTAACTTCTTACTGTTGTATGACAAATTTGAAAAGTTGTCCAACAGCATGTAAGTCAAGGGCATAAAAATGTACTTTAGTGTATGCTGTGATCTGTAATACTTCGTAGAGTGTATTTATACACAGAACTCAATGTTCTATTTAAATATTTTACTTGTCAATTCACAAGTTGTTTTTTTTTTTTTTTCTCCCATGCTTTAAGGAATTATAAGCCAATATTAATTTACCGCAAAATATTATCACAGTTTGGTATTTGTTGGAACTCCCTCTTATTATTTGTCCCATTGCTAATGAGGTAACCATACAAAAACAAGTTCTTACCCCTTAGATCTTTATCTCCTCACTCACAACTGCCTCCTACACGGGTTCCCCAGCCACTACTAGTAATTAAAACCAAGTAATACATAAAAAGAAGCAAAACAAAAGCATTGTAGTAGGTGGGATTTTACTGCAGTGTGCAGAATCTGTTGCTCAGACCTGCAGGCAACAGAAAACCTTTACATGTCTCAGTGAAAGAGTGAATACTGTGTTTTTTCTTAATCTGTATAATGTGCGCTGTAATAGCAGTCTCTTCAATCCACCTAGGACCTGAACATGTATATGAACTTTTTTTTAAGCTTATAGTAAAATCTTTTAACTAGCCTTCATTAATCTACTAAAGTAGAAGCTGCTGTTGTGTTTGTATGCAAAGTGTAGAAGAAGAAGAAACGAAACCTTAAATGCTTAAACCTCAGTATTTAAATCTTTAGTTTGACTTGGAAAAGCTCTGTCTTGTTCACACATGCAGTCTGTGGGTGTTGCTTTGTGCAGGTGAGCCACTTGGACCCTGGCACCAGGGTAAACCAGTCAGGAAAACCTCTCCCTTTCCCTTTCCCTTTCCCTTTCCCTTTCCCTTTCCCTTTCCCTTTCCCTTTNGCACCAGGGTAAACCAGTCAGGAAACCCTCTGCCTTTCCCTTTCCCTTTCCCTTTCCCTTTCCCTTTCCCTTTTCCTTTTCATCTCCCTTTTCCTTTTCTTCTCCCTTTTCCTTCACTCACACCTTAAAAAAGTAAATAAAAGCTCAGCAATTATTTAAAAAATTAAGCATAACAAAAAGGGAAAAATACTGTAAAGCAAAAGAAAAAAAAATGTCCCTTTGGAGTGCTAATATGGTTTGCATTCAAAGAGGAAGTAATTTTTGATTAACAAGGAGGTAATGTTTCCCCACAAGGGTGGGTCATAGATGATGAATAAATAATGTAATCAAATATTAAATTAACTTTATTTTAAAAACTGATTTGCATGTTAAAAGCTTATTGATGTAGTATTTTGTTTACTGTTATTGTTCAGAGGCAATTTTGTAACAAACAGAGACAGGGAGAGGTAATAGCACTCAGTCTTTCAACACAAATGCATTTATATTGATTATTTATTTTTCTAACAAATTTGTGAGCTTTTCCACCTTTCTGCATCAGAATTTTTTTGGGAACATTTTTTTTTCTTATCATAATTGAATTTTTTTGAGCGGATGGCAAAAAAGAAATTTTTTTTCTCCATTTCTCTTTATTGCTTTGTATCACATCCAAGAGAAGTAATAACATCCAATTTTCTGACACAGTTAGGTCAAGAAGGAAGGGTCATGCCATGCCAAAGGGGAAGAGTGGCCAAAGGACACGGGCTGCACTTACCTTGTCCAGTACAGAGCTCCCCTGGGATTTGGATTAATTACAGTTGCCCATCAATGGGGCCAAGGCTGGGGCAAAGGATCAGTGAGATATAAATGGCCCTGCTCTCTGTTGCAGACAGTATTTAGCCTTGGGGCTTTCCAGTGAAAGAATGGGAATTCAGTGTATTTTGGTAATACAGTTAGCTTTGGTTTTCCCTAATCTCCTGTGAAACTGGTTCTGTAACAGGTTTCTAGCAGAAAAGGGAAGAGGGTTCTTATATTTCTATTTTGCTTTTGATAGTGCAGCATGGTAGTGTTGCAGGATTCTTCTGTGATTTAACTCTAACACATTCACTATATTTTAGAATTGCATAATTTCATGTAAGATGTCTCCCGAGGACTATATTTCATGATCCTATGTGACACCAGGAAGGTTTTATTAATAAAATTTTGAGAAGATTTAAAATTATTCTTCTACAAAGGAGGTCGTTGCTTCTGATTAACATTGAATATATTTGATGGAAGTGTTTCTCTAGCTGCTTGTGTAGTAAATTAAGGGCTGACATTGCAGGCCCAACAATAATTGAATTTATTTACTAGCTTGTGTTTCTATTTGTGAAGGTGAGTTGATGGGTTTCCATTACAACCTGTTTGTGTAGCAATATAGCACACCTGCTTTGCAGAAGACAGTATCATAAAGCACCCACTTGAATTGTCTTGGCATTCATTGCAGAGGTCATTGTATCCTGTGCTGTATAAATATAAGAGCCAGAGTGTAGAATAAATCTGTTTTAGATACAAAAATTAACTCTGGTAGTGATGGTAGATATGTTACAGATCAGGGTATAACCCAAATTTTTGTGGAAAAGTTGAAAAAAATTTAAATTATTGATAAATTGATAAATCTGAAACTGGCAGCTGTAATAAACATATCTCACTGCTTAGAAATATTTAATGTCCTTTATGCCCACAGAAAGTCAGACATAAATTGTACTTCAGGGATCAGTGAAATCTTCGATATTATGCTGTGCAGTGGGAAACTGGAAGAGATTGTATGAACATTTTAAAATGGCAGGCTTTGTAACTGTAATGTAACTCCTACAAGGAATAAAATGCTAAGCAGTGGAAGAAATTTGGGGAATGGTACTTTTAAAATGGAAAAATTTATGTGATTCCCTTGGAATTGTTGCCAAAGCAATAGTGATGTGCAACAGCTGAAATATAACAGGACTAACAGGGTTCTGAAGGTATTGGTGAAAATACTCAGTCCCATTAGGTGACTCTGAATAGACAAGGAAAACATGTTTGACTTTCTTTTAAGGGATATTTGTGATGCCTTTAATTCAAGCATGAGGATTTCCATCTTGAAAATAAGACATCAACATTGCCTGATTTTTCGTGGCCAAATTCATTGCCAATGAGGTGGATGTACATTTTCTTGTTTTTGCATATTCTTCAAGCTAACTTTGAAGAATCTGTGCTTACCTCTAGCTTGGCACTAAAATGTAAGCTCCAGGAATAGAACAGCTATAGTGCAGCGATGCCATTTCAGAGTGCTGAAAAAAGGATAGAAAAGGCATACCACTGAGGGTAAAAGTCCCATGCATGGGGCTGAGAGCCAACAGGTTACTCCATTTGTGTCTGAAACGCTGTTAAAGACTGTTTTTCTCCTGCAAAAATCAAGTGTTGATGGCTGACAGAACCTGCAAACTGACTTACTGGGGCACAGGGAGGGAAAAACACTGTGGAAACTCAACCAGAGCAAAGAGGTCCTGAGAAGCACAAGCTGGGAACACTTCTGGGACTTCAGTATTTTATAGTTTGGGGAAATTTCCATTAATAGCTTTAGGATCTAATTTGGACCATACTTTACAACAGGTATTTTGCAATGTGAGGTTGATGTACCTGCAGTGATACGAGCTGCAGCTAATGAACATCCCTATGACAGGCCTATTGCCATGGAAACAAGAAAGGCTGCAGACTACTTGATTTATAGAAATTACAGATTCAATAAAGCATTTCTTGCTCTTTTGAGTTCTGATTTAATTAGAAAGCAGAGTGATCTGTACAGTGCAGATGCTATCTCCAGCAGTTATTGGAGCTGTATATTAACACAGCTGTTGGCTTGCTCCATCTTAAATTCTCTGTTTTGACTGCTAACCTGTCTAATCTGCCAGAATTGTTACTTTAAGGGTAACCCATACTTCATACTATTGTCTGTGATTGGTGTGGAAGCATGGCCATGATTGTGTTTGAAGTAGGAAAGAAACTACTTCAAACTGTGGCTGATCCTAATTTGCACTTGGCCTTTAAAATGTTTGTGTCTATATCATGATTATTTTTGAAGTAACTTACTTTCAGAAAGTTTGGTTAATTTTTTTATATATTTAAAGCTATACTGGAAATAGGGTGTTGGATCTTCTGTGCCTCTGAAGGAATTTCTCAACCCTAATAAATATATTTGATGAATATGACCCAAGTGTTGTTGTACCTTGCCCCTCTTTCTTGGAGATAGAAAAGCTGACGAAGTCAGAAATTCTGGCTGAGATAGTATCCAAAAATAAGTAAAAACCCCTTGTAGCACAAGTTCTGTCTGATGGCATTAACATGTGTTGCACTAATTCATAAGCCAAAGTGCCAACAATTTGCTGCGGGAGTCAAGAGGGGGAGTGCAAAACAAGAAATGTTTATACACATAGAGAGGAATGATACATACATACATATGGAAATAAAACAGAATTGTAAATGGTGATATATAATTCGAAAAAAAATTGTTTATCTCAATGCAAGATGCATAGCTCAATTTTAGAAGTAATTTTAATAGAAAAATGAAATAAACAAGACCCTAGATTCTATCTGACTTCTTTCTGCACAAGTCCCTGCTTAGAAGAATAAACATTTTTAAAGTTCCCAAGTATGCAAACTGCTATGTTTTGAGATTTAGCAAGTACTGCCATTCTCTTCTTTCTCTCTCACTCAATATGTTGTGGATGTTTTAATGCAGAAATAGCCATCAAAGTGACCCTACATAATACATGCTCCTGCTAACACAGGAAAAAATACAAATCTTTCAAGTGCTGTAAGCAAAGAAGTTTAGAATAGATCTAAGAATCAACTGTTGCAAGTTTTGAAAGGAACAATTACTGCCACAGGCTGATGTGTGAGACCATTACAAAAATTAATTGAGAAAAACACATTCTTATTAAGTGTTTCCACCTTCTTTGTCCAAAATAACTGTTGACTTGTACAATTAATCACGCATACTCTGAAGTCTTGACCAATCATCTTTGTGCCATATATACACAGTATAGCAATATTTCTACAAGGCTTAGGAATTAGCTTAATGTACAGCAGGTATGTAAATATGTCCCAGGAGTTATTAATCTCAAGAGTTTAGTGTATATTTATTTCCATTTTTTTAGTGCAAACTGGGAAAGTGAAAATTTGTACTGATGATAGGTCATGGGATAAAACTATATTGTTAAAATTTCTCAGCTGCAAGTGAACTCTTACTTCTTGGTCTGATGATTTTGTAATGTGCACAGCAAAATGAGGACATCTATGCTGCTTAAGCAGCATAGCCTGATTACAAAGACTTATCATGTTTAGTCACTTACAGTTATACTAGTGGAAAGAGTGATGGTGACTGTGGCCAGAACAGATGAGCAGAAATGCTCAGGTGTGTCTTCTGCCTTGGAACAGTTCTGTTGACATTCCTGGCATTCAGATTAAATGGCAAAGAGAGAACTCATCTGAAAGACTTTGCACATGGAAGTGTAGCTGCCTTGACATAAGGATCCCAACTGTCTTGAGGGAAGTTTTGCTCAGGTGGTCCACTTCATTACTGAAGGAATGCTATTCCAGCAGTCTGAAGGTAGTAGAACATCCAGATGAACAGGCTGATGTTACCTTGCTTCAGAACAGCCACTGATCTGGTAAATTGTTTTTTTTCCTGGAGACACAGCAGACTTCAAAGTTTCTCTTCTCCTGGTTTGGAGTAAATTTAGGGTTTAGCTTAGCTTTTCTAGCATTCTAACCACAGAAATACATGCTTTTTTTTTCCTTCCTTCTGGCTGGTATTTTTTTCAGGAATGTCCTCAAGTTTTCATCTTCATTCTGGATTCATGGGTAAAATATACTCAAATTTGGAATAATAATTAAATATATTTGTAGCAAAATCAGAGCAGGATAATGAGAAGAAGGAAAACAACTTCCCCCACCCTCCCTACTTCCCAGCTCTACTTCTTTCTCCCACAGTGGCACAAGGAGACAGGGAATGGGTGTTATGGCCAATTCATCACAGGTTGTTCCTGCTGCTTCTCAGGGAAAGGAATCTCTCCCCTGCTCCACCGTGGGGATCCTCCCATGGGAGAAAGTTCTCCATGAATTTCTCCAACGTGAATCCATCTCATGAGCACCAGTTGTCCACAAATTGCTGCAATGTGTGTCGCTCTTCCATGTGGTGCAGTCCTTCAAGAATAGCCTGTTCTAGCATGGGTCCCTGTTGGGGTCATGAGTCCGACAGAACTACCAGGAAAGCTGCTCCAGTGTGGGTTACTCTCTCCATGGGCCTGCAGGCTCCTGTCAGGACAGACCTCCCATGGGTTCACAGCCTCCTACAGGCATCCACCTGCTCCTCCTTGGGCTGCAGGTGGATCTCTGCATCCCCGTGGACCCATGGACTGCAGGGATGCAATGGATTCACCATGGACCTGCACCACAGGCTGCAGGGGAAATCCCAGCTCTGGTGCCTGCAGCACTTCCTGCACCTTCTTCTGCACTGCACTTGGTGTCTGCAGAGTTTTTCCTCTCACATCTTCTCGCCCTGCTCCTCTGGCCTCAATTACATATGTGCAATGGCTTTTTTTCTTCTTCTTCTTTAATCTGTTGTCAAAGAGGTATTACCATAACTTCTAACTGGCCTAGCCAGCAGCGGGTCTGTCTTGTAGCCAGCTAGCATTGGCTTTGCCAGACGTGGAGGAAGCTTCCAGCAGCTTCTCACAGAAGCCAGGCCTGTAGCCAGCCCGCTATCAAAGCCTGGCCATGCAAACCCAGTAAGGAGGTTCTGTCATGACTTAGCATATCCTTCCACTTGAGCTGGCTTTCAGGAACTCCTGCAAGAAACAGCACAGGTGTATAAATATGGAAGAAGAAGTGGGAATCTCACTTATTACATTTGATGATAGTGGGCTTTAGTGGAAGGACTTAGATCTCTGGACCAAACTTACTGTTGATTTATTCCTTAGAACTGTAATATATGGTTGAAATATGGCTGATGGTCGCCCTCTTTAGATTATGATAAGGTTGTTAAGAACGTACCAAGTAGTTATGATGCTTCTGTGCTCACTTGGACTGGTTGTCTGTTTGCTGCCCACTGTCATTTCTGCAAGTAATATTGTGTAAGTACAAAACTCTCTGACCAGGATTTTGTACATATCCCACTGTGGTGGGTTCAGTGCTGGCCAAATGCCAGTGCATCCACTGGAATATACTTACTCATGCTGGGAGATAGGATTAGGAGGAAGGCAAAGAAGGCTCAAGACTTTAAAGGGGTGTAAAGAGAACTTTATTAACAGTTACTAAAAGAAAGAATAATAAGAATCAGAGTAAAACCTTTAGAACACCTCTCCCCTCTACAACCTTTTCTTTCCCACTAACAACATGCAGAAACAATTCAGTCAGCTTATCACCTCTAGAATAGTTTTTCTCCAGTTCACTTAGGGAGAGGAGTCCTTCTTGTCAATTTACGGAGATTTNCAACCTTTTCTTTCCCACTAACAACATGCAGAAACAATTCAGTCAGCTTATCACCTCTAGAATAGTTTTTCTCCAGTTCACTTAGGGAGAGGAGTCCTTCTTGTCAATTTATGGAGATTTCTCCACAAGAAAACAGTTCTCTCATGGCTTTTAATCTCCACGAATAGCAGCCCCCTGGGAATCTGCAACTGTGAAGTCCCTCCCATCTTTCACAGCTTTCCTACAGCTGTGTTTATGGGCCGTGTCAACTTATGGGGTATTATTTCAAGGATGAGCTGTTCAAGAGCAAAGGTTCTTCTTATCTATCTCTGAGATCATATTTATCTCTGGAACAGAGGTCTTCTTCTTCTTTCTCTGGGGACAAAAGGTCTTCATCACGCTTTCTCTGTTCAAACTTCTCATGAGATCACAGCTACTTCAACATCTGCTTGCTTTAACATAAATGCCTTTGCTCACACCTACAATTTGAATGCTTCATTTTTCAATGAGTTACGGGGAAAAACAGTCTGATGTGTCAATTACATTCTTCTCCATAGCTTTACAAGAGGATTTCAACCCAAGATTAAGGCATCTCCTCATTCTCCTTCCATCTGGGTCTTGACTCTTTCTTTACTGATTTTGGTGTCTTCATGTTGTTCCTCTATGTCCTTTTCTCTCACCTGAGGGAGGACTGAAGGTCTACAAGTCTAATTTGTGCACTGAAAGAGTTTATATATTGCCCAGGGCTGGCACTTGGTCATGCAATCCCTGCTGGGCAGTGGTCAAAGCAGTCACGGTGACGGATTTTCAGGCTGCACTGGGCAGGAGATGTGTCAGGGAATCTTGGGAGACCCAGCCATAACAGCGGTGGCCACTCTGGCCACATGGCTGGTCTCTGGCCCCAGTTTTGTTAAATTTCAGCTGTGGGCTGATGACTTTCCCTCCCCCTGCCCATCATCTGCTGGGGCCAGGGATGAGCCCCACCAGGCCCCATGGGCCACAGGAGGGGGGACCTGGCCTGGCCCTACCTTGGCTGGGATCCCATGGCCTCCCCTCCCCTGCCCAGCAAGAACTTCTCTCTCCAGACACTGGAAGTAAGAGAGATTTTCCCAGGTTTTTTTGGTTTGTTTTTTTTTTTTTTTTTTTTTCATTTTTAACATGTGCTCACAGAGGCATGTGTAGCTTTCTAGTGGTTTAACAAATTGTCAATATTCAAAACTAGTCACTGATCGGTTTTGTCAGGCATGAAGGAAACTGTGAGCAGCTTCTCTTAACAAATCACTTCTGTGACTGTCTTCTTGCCTCATCACCAAATATCAATTGATCCAAAACCAGCACAACCCCACACGGAGGCTGAAATGTTAGATATCACGTTTACTTATCAGAAAAATTTTGATTTAGTAGAGGAACACCAAATATTCTGGAAAGACATAAAGGTGTAAGGTGCACTTTGTGCCACCCTTTGGATCCCTTTGTGTTGAGATCCAGCCAGCTTCCTTTAAAAGACAGGTGGTCAGTCACACGTTGCATATTCCCTGGTCACTCACAAACATCACAGGCTGCTTTGTGAAGCACTAGCTATTTCTTAGGCTGCTTTTAAAGAAAAATTAAGACATAATGCCAGTGCACAAATAAAAATACTCTTCTCTTAATTTATGAGCATATAATATTTATAAATTTTTATTATTGGGATTTTCATTTTTACCAAGAGATTCATCACTTGTTGGTGTCCTAGACAGCATAGATACACACATGGGTAATGTATATTAAACCATTGCTTTAGATTAATGTCCTAATTTTTAAAAAATAAGCATAAGAAGCATTCATTCCGGATTAAAAAAAAAATCCAACTTAAACCAGTTATATTGTGCTTACTTGTGTTTGTCAAAACAAACTACTACTATTTTTTTTTTATCAAGTGTCCATACCATATTTATTTCAAGATAAAACTTATGCTTTCAGGTCCTAATATGCTTTATTTCAGTCACCACAGGACTGAATTCGCAAGTGTTAGAGAACAAAGCAGTGGTTAAAGAGTTGCCTTTATTACCTGGGACACCTGACCTTGAATCTCCTGCAAAGACTTCTTCTAGAAAAGGAAATTTGCCTTCAGGAGTCTTGAAGCAGTCACATCCCATTCCTTTGTTCTTGAGGGTGTGTATGGATGCTCCATCTCTTTGTCTCTTTCTCTCAGGCACAATGAAGGACACCCTTAGAATTTCAGTATGTTTCTTTCATACTGGAAATTTACTCCATGCTAGAAGCATGAAAATGTGTTGTTGTTACCCTGTGTTTTTTTTTTTTTTTAACATATTAAACTTCTGGGCTAACATAAATATACTTCTAGGAAATCTTTCGCTCACACAATGCTTTGTACAGGGGTTTGTTCATGACAGGATGAAAGATCATCAACCCATCTAAAAATGATACTAGCAGTTATTTTCTATCTGTTTGGAATGATGTCATGAAGCCTGTAAGAAGGAATGGTTGGTGAAGCTCCCTAGCAAATACAGGTATGGGTATCCCTATCTGAACATAGGAATACGTTCAAGCATGTACATTTGTTCTATCCTGGTCTGGAGCAAAGGATTCCTATTTGAAGAAAGAGACCAAATTCAACAATGTAAAATTTTAATCAAAGCAAAACCCAACCAGTTAAATGACACAGACATGAAAACCAAAAAGCTTTGGTTTAGTTTTAGAAGTCTTTTTTGTATCATTTTATTCCTTGAAACTGGAAACAATCTATTCCCATGGAAATTTTGGGTTTCTTGAATGAATATTTTTTTCAAAGAAAGGAGCTTGTTTCTAGAAAATAACCTTATTATAGTTTTTGAATATACCTTTCAGTAGTAAACAAATTAAAAATGCACTTCCATATATCATTTTGGGATAAATAGCAGGCTGGGAGGGGTCATCTGTCACTGTTCTGACCCTTTTAAGTACTGTTAGTGATAGAGAGTGTATCCCAGAGTTGTAAGACTGTTGTGATTTAGGACCAGTAAAGCAACCCATCCCCACACAGCTGCTCACTAACTACCCCACCAGTGAGATGGGGGAGAGAACTGGAATGGTAAAAGCTAGAAAGCTCATATATTGAGAAGATAAAGACAGCTTACTAGGAAAAAGAGAAAGCCATGCAAGCAAACAGCAAAACAGGAAATTGTTTCATTACTTCCCATGGGCAGATGGGTGTTCAGCCACAGAGGAGAGCAGGGCCCCATCATGTTTAGCTCAGGAAGACAAAACCATCACTCTAAATGTTCCCTACTTTCTCCTTCTTCCCCTCACTTTATATTCTGAGCATGATGTCACATGGTCTGGAATATCCCTTTGGTCAGCTGGAGTCACCTGTCTGGGCTGTGTCTCCTCCCACTCTCCCAGGCACCCCCAACTTTCTCCAGTGTGGCAGCACAAAAAGCAGAAAAGGCCTTGGCTCTGTGTAAGCTCTGCTCAGCAAGAAACATCTCTGTGTTATCAACCCTGTGTTCAGCACAAATCCAAAACACAGCCCCATAGCAACTGGGAAGGAAATCAACTCTACCCCAGCCAAATCCAGCACAAAGATCCAAACAGAAAGTTCACTTTTTAGTACTGTATACATATGTATGCATATATTTAGCTGGATTAAGTTACTCAGATAAATAGCTAAAATTATTATTGGGCAAAATGTTGTAAGAAGAAAAGTTATTAAGAGAGCAAAAAAAATTACATTTTGTGGTGTTGGCAAAAGCATCACAAAACAGAGAACAATTTGGTAGACAAGTTAGCAAGGTATGTAAACAAAAACTGCCTATTTCTAAATCCAGACTGATGAGATTTTTGGAGAATAAAAAAATTATGTGATTGATAATTGATCTGATAAATTTAAAGGCAACCATATGTCATCTGGATCCTATAATGTTGTAATCAAGATTTTTGAGTTGAGAACTTGTATCTCAATTCCACAATACATGACTTCATTATGATCACCTTTTATCACATTTTAACATAACATTTAAAAAATGGTGACATGCCAGAAATTAAGTACCAAAATCATATATTTGTATGAATAGATCAAATAATTGGAAAGAACCTCATGGTCAGTGAACCTCAAATGATAGACCAGATGAAAGATGGTAACAATAAGGCCAATGAATTTTAAATGAAACAAATTATAGAAAAGAAAAAATGCAATTAGGAAATTCGTTTCAAAAGGGTATCTAATAAGTTCAGCTTAATAGCCAGCTCATTTTAAATAATATTACAGGCTTTTCAGCTTGCTGAAGTACTGATGTAACTCAACTTTTTCCATTTTAATCTGTGCTTTGATTCATATTCAGGTATTGTAGACATCCTGATAAGACTAACATAAATGCAAATAATATTTACATTCAAGATGGATTGGAGGATTTTTTAATGATGAATATAATAATCTGAATGTTTATAACATAGATGGTTTAGGAAATGAATACTCTCAATTTCTCTGTTAATGAAAATCTCTTCATTCTGTGTTTAGACAGAGTATCCTGAGCTTTGTACGTCAAGATATTGGAGAAGAGTTTTTCTTAAAGTTTACATCAGGTAGATGAGGTGTGATTTACCTTGTTAATGACAACATGATTCTATAAATAAAGAAAAATAAACTCAGTGCAGAACTGTAACCCAGTCTGAAGAAGTCTCTAAATGCTGGCACATTTTCAATAAGCTGTGTCTACTAAGTCAGAGCTGTAATTGCCACTTAAGAAACATCTACAGTGTGCTATCTCTTTGTGTATTAAGAGAGACCAAAGAGATATTGGGTCATTATGTAAAAATTGGTAATTAAGAGAAAGCGATTTTCCAGTTAATTTGCATGTTCATTATATATTGAATATTATTTAGGTTTTTGTGTCCTTTTTGTTTCTCATAAACTTGACCCAAGGGATCCTACACGGTAAAAAGACATATAAATTATAAAATAAGACATATATTTAACTGAGTCATTGAACTTTTGTTGTGACTAATGATTCTTCCAGTAATCATTGCATTAGGGAAAACATTTCTTTTTAAGTAAATAATGTTCACTACCTTTTAGAGCTGCTGTCACTGAAAAGAAAATAATCTACTGAAATATCTATATCCTTTGATGATCTCTCTGAGGGCATCTTGTAGATTTAAATTAAACTGATCAAATAGAAAGTGATATACCCTTCAAAATACTTTAACTGATTTGACTACAAAGAAAAATAAAGTCATTCCATGTAGTTATGAGGAATTGCTGGCAGGCTGAATTTCAAGAAGAAAAGGATTGATTATTTTATTGAAATTGAAGTGTTTTCCTTATGCACTTTACTAATAAATGAGTATATTAATGAAGAATCTAGCTCTGCAGAAAGAAAGAACTGTGCCACCTTTACTTAGATGTGGTGGACTTACACCTTTACTCAGATGTAGCATAAATCAGGGTTGAAAACTGTGTGGACTCCCAAGATGAGGTATGTTTTTTTCTGAAAATCTGAGTTTCCTATAGACTTGATTGATGACATTCTGTTTGAAGAATGGGAGACTTACCATTGATTTGAATGACAGATGCCAGTATATTTTGGAAATCAATTGCTATGTGGAGTTTGCTGCTGGTTGAATTTTAGTTTTATTTTTTGATGGATCTTCTTTACCTCTTTTAGCAGCTTCAAGGTTCAATCTGTGTGCTCCACTATGTGTGCTTGTATGAATCATTACTGCTTCTTTTAACCAATGTGGTGATAAAGTTTTAAGATTTTTCATTTACTGATTACTTTGTTTGCTAGGAAATTTTAGCCACTTCTAGACCTGACATTTTGCCTACTTGTATTTAATGCTGATGAAAGGTGTAAATAAGAAATTATTTCATAAGCATTGCATGTGAATCATATTTTATCTTTTTATGTGCCCTAAATTCTCACAGAGATGATTTTCAAGCAGGCTTGCAAAGAGGGATGTAATTAAAGAAAAAAAAAATCAAATGAAATCCACAGAAAATAGCCAAATATTTTGGCTTCATGGCTTTTTTTCCGTCTGCAAAGGAAAAAAATAATAAAGTTACTAATTCTCAGTGCACAAAGTACTATAAAAAAGACATTAATTAAAAAAAAAAAAAACAAAAAAAAACAAACCATAATTTATTATTGACGTGAACTTTTCCTATCAGTTATGGACCCTGAAATACAACACTACAAGATACAGTGGTGCATCATATAATGAAAACCAGAGTTTGGGCATTAAAACTGTGTTTACCATCCTGAATAGGATTAGGGGCACAAAATAATTCCATTTCTCCTTTGGAAGAATGGAAACTGCTGTATTATAAGGCAAATTAATGAAACACTAGATGAATTTGAATGCTTATTAGTAATAGCATGAAAAACTTCCATTCCTACCTTGTATATTCAATATGTTTGAGAAATCATTAAGTAAATGCCTTGACCTTTTACAGCAATCTGTATACACATTGTCTACTGCCAAGGATTTGGCACAGTTAGCTGTCAATAAGGCTGACCTCCTGTTTTCTCATGTAAAAGCAAAGATGTTTGATATACTGGCATCCTGTGAGATCCATGCAGGCAGGATCATTTACCTCAGTCTTGGAGAGTAGTGTGTAGTAGTGTTCTAATTCTTACATTTCTCTTAATGTATATCTGGTTCATCTTTTCCTCTTTTGATTTGTTTGGGTCCATAAGACATTCAATGGGTATAAAGCACGATCAGCTTGGTAATCAAGTGGACTTTTTATTGCTTCCTCAGTGATGAGCACAGACTTCCTCCATCCACACTATATTTAATTTCTTAGGAGGAATTGCATGATCTGGAGTGTTTTCACAGCCAATGAATCTAGGCTGAGCAAAATTAGGAAAAACTTGTGGTTTAGATTATGAGTGTGAAATCTGGACCTTATTTGAATTCAATGACAATATTTTGGTTGAAGACAGTATCTAAAGAAATGCCAGCCTTTTGAGAAAAAAAGATCCTATTAACACTTCCCTCTCATGTAAAAAAGCAGAGTTTCACCTCTTAGATCTCTCCTGAGTTCTGTGCAAGGAAATATGAGTTTTGTCAGGCAAACGGAAATCAAAATGTGTAGGGTACTTTAAAAATTAAAACTAGTGCCCCAAATTCCGCTTCAACACTTAGAATATTTACAGAGTACCTACCCAGAGTTCAGTTTAAAATTTTTAATGGTGTGAACACAGATTTGGTAAGCAGGGAGCTGCTGTCTGGCTTGGGTTCCAGTGTTCTCAGGAATGAGCCATTCACCCAGTATGTTGCATTCACTTCATTTGTGCACAGAGAAAAGGATTATAGTGCCTGAATCAGAAATAATTCATTTTTTCTCATATTCTTAAATGTAGATGGAAATTCAAACCATTTTGGACTTGCTTTATTAGTGCTGGCTCAGAATAGATATTAAAAAAACCCTTAAACCCCTCATATGAGTGAGGTTACTGCAGTAACCTGCAAAAATCAAACCAGTTTAGTTGTTTATGTTCAGCTTGTATTTAGCATTGAGTGTATGGATAATGAATGTACCAGGCAAAACTCACTCAAAATAACACTAGCACAGGACAAGCATAACTCCCAGCAGCCTGAAGCCTAAAACAATAAAGAGGAAAGGAATAATATATCCACCATACGAATGGAGAAGTTAAAATGGCCTACAGATGATTGAAAGCTTTGGAAATGTAGAGACTCAAGGTAAGGTGTTCGGAGATGTGTTTATAAATATTGAAGTCACAAGGTATTTGGTACTGAAGTGCAAGTGGGTGATTTCTGAACAAATTAAAATATACCAATGCAAAAGCTGCAGCTGCACTGTCTTTGGCTGATGTATTTAAGCCTCCTTCACATGAGTGTATTGCTTTAATCAGAAAAAGTTTGCTTTGTTTGTTTGTTTGTGTCTTCATTTCTTAGTTTTCCAATAATTTTTGTTATAGAGTTCCCGCTTCTTTAAGGAGCAAGAACTGGCAGTATGTCAGAATCTCAGTATATTGTTATGCAGCTGGAATATGTACTAGGAAAAAAAAATTATAAATCAATTCTGTGATGCACTACTGAATGTCAGAAATGCTTTTCAGAGATAAGAGAATCCCATTACAAATGCTGATTTTTCAAAATTATTGTAAATCATGACCAATATTCACTGAATACTAAAAATTCAATAACAGTGTATGCCATTTCATGATGCTGCCTCCAGAATATATGTCATGCTGAGTTACCGCCTGGCAGCCCTTCAAAATAAGGATATTTTTAATATCTCAGGTCATGTAAAACTAAACAGGTTAACCTAAACCCCTGTGCACCATCATTTGTACAAACTGCCAATAACCATCACAAGGTAAGCACTTCTCTCCTGTGCTAAGGAATGCCACTAAGAGGATCATTTTTCTTCTCTTCTTGGTTGAATCCGATTGTTTCACTCAATGGAGCTTCAATTCAGCCAACAACATTCTGTGCACTCTAAGATAAGGAATGATCATCAGCAAAAGGAAATACAGGTCTCAAAAGAAATTTTTTAAATTCATGGGTCTTGCTATATACCATACTTAGTAAAAAATGAAAATACACACACACACACACACACATATATTTATGCATATTCACCCCTATGTATACATGCATGTACAAAAAACACTGCCATCAAGAAACAAAAATGCTTTTAAAAACTTTCATACTCTTATACTCTGAGATTACTTTAGTAATCTGAAAATCTTTTGGTCAGATTTTGTGAGTGTGAGAGGCTAGAATTTGCTAGCAAATTGATGTTGCAATATTTACATGTTGCAATGTAAAGCTTTATGTTATTTACAGTCCCTGCACAACATCTTGTAGCGACTGAGAGAGAAAGAGCTATGAACAAATCTGAGGCATGTATCTGTGTTTCATATATTTCTCCACGTATTATTTTTTTCAATGATGAAGATATTTCCTAAGATATGCATTCAAATAATATAAGGACCTTTGTGTAAATATATACTAGAGAATAAAGTGATTGAATTAAGCTCCCTATGATATTTAAAAACTTGTAGAAATATCAATTTTTTAAGTTGTTGTCATATTAACTATCCATGATTTATTAGTAGTGTGTGCATACCTGTTCACACAACTTTGGAGGGAGAAACTGTTCAGAGTATTGTACTTAAGGCATTTCTTTATTGCTAGGGGGGCTTAATTTTCTTAGTTTTCTTCTTAATTTTAATTATCTTCACAAATTTTATATATAATTTTTTTTGAGAGTGTCTGCTGGGTTGTGTGTGGCAACTGGATAAAAACAATGAACTTGTGCACCATGGCCAAGATGATTGCTCACAACCACCTGTCTCCATTCCCTAGCCACAGAGATGTGATGCCGTAAGAAATACAAAGGCTTTGGGAAATCAGAGAAAGACATACTAAACTGCCAGCCATCCAAACCTTGAATTAATTGAGCCAGTGTCCTGTTCTGGCCAGGACAGGGTTAAATTTTTGCAGTAGGCAGTAGGAACATGGCCAGGACATGGATGTTGTTCTGTACAACCTCATGTCATTGCTGGGAGTGGGAAGAAGGGATTCCTTCTGGTTGGACAAGCACATGGAGTGGTGGGGTTACACTGACCCCAAGCCAGTCCAGAGGGAGCAGCCAGGGTTGTGTTGCTGGAAGGTAGGAGGGCTCTGCAGGAGGATCTAGGAAGGCTGGATAAGATGAGCACAATCAAACAACATGAGGTTTAAGAAGACCAAGTACTGGATCCTGCACTTTGGCCACAACAACCCCCTGCAGCGCTGCAGGTCGGGGACAGAGTGGCTGGACAGTGCCCAGGTGGAAAGGGACCTGGGGGTACTGGATGGCTGCTGACTGAACATGAGCCAGCAGTGTGCCCAGGTGGCCAAGAGGGCCAACGGCATCCTGGCCAGTATCAGTGTGGCCAGCAGAAGCAGGGAGGTCATTCTTCCCCTGTACTCGGCACGGTGAGGCCACACCTCAAGTGCTGTGGCCAGTTCTGGGCCCCTCAGTTTGGGAGGGATGTTGGGATGCTTGAACGTGTCCAGAGAAGCACAACAAGGCTGGTGAAGAGTCTAGAACACAAGTCCCCTGAGGAGTTTAGGTCGGACGTAAGGAAGAAGTTCTTCACAGAAGAGGTTATTGGGCCCTGGAATGGGCTGCCCAAGGAGGTGGTGGAGTCTTCAATCCCTGGAAGTGTTTAAGAAAAGACTGGATGTGGTGTTTAATGACATGATCTAGTTGACAAAGTCTTGTTAGGTCACAGGTTGGACTTTATCTAAAAGGTCTTTTCCAACCTAGTTGATTCTATAATTCTGTGGTTCTGTGGCTATGAGTTAAGCTCTGGGGTGAGCATTTTTGCATGTGAATCAGTCTCTTCTTTGTACACTTTTTTAATTAATATTTTTGCAGCTACTGTTTGTTTCCTTATCTCATTGCTGTTTCCAGTGTATTGTTCTTATCTCAACATGTGATCTTTACCTTTTGTGTCTCCAGCTCTCCTCTGCTGCCCACCACAAGAGGGAAGGGAGGGGGAGGTGAAGTGGGCAGAAGTGGTGTGGCTTGGAGAGTCTGGGTGGGAGCACTAAATTGCCATTCCTAAGCCATGATAGCCTTAATTGGCCCCTAATGTGGGGCCCAAAGAGATAACAACAAATTTGACCTGAGTAGGTTGGAAACAAATTCTGTCTAAGCATTTGTTGTATTATATCCAGAGTCCCTGGTCATGAAGTTGCTTGGTCTGTTCAGATGCCTGTGGTACCTAACCCTGTGTATGTTTCCATTTTTGCACTGTGTGCCCATCATGGTGCTCTTTTTGCTTTGTTGATGCACTGTGAGATATCAGCTCGTGACATGATAACATCCAGGGCAATGACGGTCATTTGGGATGTGCATTCAGTGTTGCTTTCCTACCCTTACCTTGGGTACTGCTTCTGGAAGTCCATTAATAATAGTACCCAGTCTGTGGGGGAAACAGGGTAGGATACTTTTCCCCAGCTTTTCCTCCCCTTTCTCTCCTTCAGGTTTGCTATAACAGTTTTTGAAGATTTAGAATTTCTCTTAGATGTTCAGGCAAACATATTCTTGTTGCTAGTTCTGCCAAGCCTCCTCCTCAGTGCTGTTCACATGTTTACAGTTACAAAAGAGATTTTTAGGAGGGTCTCTCAAAGATCTGCCCTAAGGGTGGATAGTTGTGAATGGCATGGAAGGTAGGAAAAAAGGGACCAGCGTTTGAAGGATTATTCTTCTCCAGCAGTTTGGAAGTTCATGCCTGATACAGGACCCTGATAAAGTGGCAGAATATTTGAAAGAAAAATGCTTTAACAGTTCAAAAGAGACACAAAGTTGTGCAGTGTGCTGGGTCCTGGCTATTATTTATCAGACACTACTTGATACTAGACAGCACCCTCAGGGGCAGGAGGAGAAAAGCAAGACAAAATCCATTCCCTCAGTAAAAATGAAGAGGAAGTAGGGAAAGAAGAGGAAGAGGAAGAAGAGGAAGTCAAATCCATTGACTTTTGGGTTTGGAGCCAGCAGGCTTCCTCACAACTCTTAGAGCCAATAAAATGTTTACTGAAGACAATATGTATATATCATATAAATAAAATATCTGCCTTCAAATAGTGTCTGTGGGACACCTAATCCAGGTGATATGCCAGCCTAGGTATGCAACTCTAGTCCAAAATACATCATGTCCAATCTTTTGTCTAAGTGTGGAGAGGAGGTGTTCCAGCAGCCTGGGTCTGTTGTTATGACTGGAAATGAGTCTAATGTGCCATGTTGGAGATGAGATGATGCTTACAGAGAACCTGCTGGAGAACTCTCTTGTGCATCTTTCAACTCACTGGGCTCTGAACAGACTAACTATCCCTGGCCCAAAATGATTTTGGGCATTTGTTATGTGTTTCCCCTTTGCTAATAAACCCTCATAGTTAATAAACCCTCACAGGGCAGAACTTACTGAGCTGCAAGAGATCACTGCGTTCATGGCAGCAAGATCCAATAAACTGACTGCACTCAGTCCAGTGAGCCTGGCTGAACTCAAACCCTTCCTGAAAATGCCTAACTTATTTTCCTGTGCTCTCCAATACACTGGGATTTGGGGTTTTAGTCTTCTACTCCCCCATTACCCTGTGCAATTATGTCCTGCCTAATGCCTGTTATTTTCTGTGTGTTGAATGGAGCCAGTTTGACTTCTCAGACTTTTTCCCAGTTAATTGCTGCTCTCACTCATTTCTAATGCATACGCCTAAACTTAGGAATTCCTCAGCTAACAATTGCTCTTCTACTATGAAATTCACCATGAGTGCTGTGTGGAAAAAAAAGTCCTTAAGGGGTTAAGGATCTCAATAAAGTTTTCTCTCTATTTTTTTTTTTTTTTGAAACTGAAGTTGTCTAAGATCTTTGTTTTTCAAAATCAGAAATGAAAGGGAAACCTATAAACTGTCAATTTGTATAACCAGCCTGTAATTGTATCAACATTCAATTTTATAGTTAAATTAGTGATTGATTTTCCTTTATTCAGCACTGAACTTACACTTTTCCCAGCACTTCTTTGTCACCTCGGTTTCTGCTTTTGTGAAAATTCTCACACAAAAGCCTCCTTTCTGATTATTCTGAAAAGTTTATGAATCAGAAAGAAAATTGCCCTGAAGATTGAGCTGAGGATTCCTCCTGAACAAATGAATCTTCTGGTGATACAATCCAACCCAGTCTTTTCTTCATGAGCTTCACATTGAGGAAGACAAACCTTTGTGCTAAGATTTAGAAGAAGCAAATATTGGGACTGTAAGTCTAAACTGTTTTTCTCTTGAGATCTTGTACTGGGAACTTAGGACCTCAGCTAAATTTTCAATCAGTTGCAAAATTTTGAAACAATTAGAAGAGGAATATGTCAAAGTGTCATTTATCTCCCAAATGTACTTCCATATGCTGAGAGTAGCCTGCTGTCTGTTTTTTTCTGTCTCAAAAGGAGAGGGAATTTGAGCTTCAGATTTTAAAAATACCTGAGGAGCAGGTCTCAGTCTTGCATATATTTATATATATAAGGCTGCAGTATCTATATTAATTTCTTTTTCTATCCCTTTTTTGTAAAATTCCAAATCAAAAGTGTACCTCATGGGATTCATCTTTAATTATCCATTAACTTCCACCAAGACTATCAAAACTGGCAGCCTGTGATATTTCACATGAGCTGAGTTTACTGGCATGAATGTTTTTTAGGGAGCAAGTTTTCTCTCTCTCCCTGTGTAAGAGCAAACAGCAATTCAGGGGGAAGACAGAGAAACTGACAGGAGCTTATTGGCTTCACAAGCATCCCCTGATTACCTGTAAGAGATATGGTGTTTGATGAATGCTCAGAATATTGAACATTTGATTTCCTGTTTGCCTTTACATTTTGACACCATGTAATCTTATGGAAGTGAAAACAAGTGGGATCCGGTCTGAAGTTTTAATCATTCCAGCATTTTTCCTTTTCTGAATCTCATTGCTATTTCCCTCACAACTTCCCAACATCAACCTTTGTAGTATGTGTGATTACCTTCTACAACTTCCAGCATTACCACCACAGGGGTTCAGATCTGTCTCTGAAAATTGACCCAGTCTTGCAGATCTCACCTGTAATCAGGAAGTGGATCTGGTTTTGTGAGCCATCATTTCATCCTGTTTTTTTTTCCTTGCAGCTTTCAGTCTTTTTCATCTACCTCTCCTTGCTTTGAATTTCCCTTAAAAAGTGCTCAGACAATTTGTTTGTAAATATACCAAGTCATGATACCAATAATATAAGTAATGTTTTCTTTAGCAGCATAAGACCCTGAACTCATTCTCACTTCATATTATTTGGGAACATAAAAGGAGTTGAATTTTGATCTACTTCATTTTATGAGTCTATTATTTTATGAGTTTGAGTTGGCAAAATTCCAGTAAAAAATACACTTCCTTTATAAAATTCTGCAGTAAAAATGAGTTTGTAGTTTTATGAATAACTTTACTTTGGCTGTTACTCCAGGTTTTTCTAATAAAACTTATGACAATATTCTGAAGATTTTACTGGAAACTGGTAACTTGATGCTTTTTAATATATTCACAGAATACAGTAAACAAATAGTCACAATTAATATAAAAATGTTACTTTAGAGGATCTTCTAGATTAAAGATGCATATGGAATTCCTGAGTTTCAATTTTTTAAGTTTATCAATTTTATCTTGGGTTCATGTCTATTATAATTTGCAACAGAAATCTCCATTTTGGATAGTTTTCTTGCTGTTCAGGGTGTAGTCTGAGTTGACTGGCATGAAGAAATAAAAGTGAGATAGTTTTTTTAATTTGCTCCAGCTTATCAGAAACTTCTCACCACAGATGATTCAAGTTACTTCAGAATATCTAAACCAGCACTTTCTTCTCCTATTTAATTTTCTTCCTCTCTGTTTTTCTTTTCTAATACATCCATTTCTCACTCCATTAGTAACAAGTTCTCCCATATGACTTGAATATTGAATTGAGTTCAAATGGGTACAAATGCTCTTTTGAGTCACATTGAATATTATCTGAAGATCTCAATAAAGCAAAATTCTCATATTTTTTATTTCTTGACAAATTGCATGAGAAAGTTCTGCAGAACTCAGTAAAAATCAATAATTTTTGTAGACCTTTTTTTTTGCTGAAAGGACTAGAAATAAAAGTTGCATTTTTAGCTTTCTCACTCAATGCCCTTCTTGGAACTTTATTCTGTCACCTTGGTATAGGTGCAATGCTAATATAATATTTGTCACACTGAATTCCTTAGCTAAAATAACTGGAGTATAACGGCCTTCCTTCGAATAACCTGTCTTGTGGCAACAGGCTTGCCACACTCTCAGTGCTGCCTGCTTCTGTGATGCCAGACTATCTACATTTTGCCCCATAAGAGGGTGTTTCAGGCTGGTAAGTATAGCCCTGGGGCTGTAATAAACTGAGTATTAGATTCCCACTATTTTTAATACACTGCAAATATTGCAAGGATATTCTTGCTTCTGGTACTCCTGGTTCCTGGGGAGTAATTTGCTCATAAAGGAGACTTAAACTATTGTGAGTCATAAACAAAGACATTTAAAAAAATAAAATTATACAGACCAGTTACTAGCTTATGGTTTACTATGCTTATCATGCTAAAATTATTTGCTGTTTTTTTCAATTCTGTGGCAATACCTAGTCTGTTTCCTTCTTGCTCAGTTTTTAAGGAATTGTGGTTACTGTATCTGTAGGTTTCATTTCTGATAAGAAATCTGATATGTAACCTTGTGTTAGATGAGGATGTTTTCCATTTGACTGCAGATATCACTAAGTCATTGGTACATAATTGGTGAAAAAGAGATCTCAACCAAAAGTATTCATTGCTCCTGTCTCTCTTGCTTTCAACCTGCCCTATTCATGCCATTGAAAAATGACAAATTAATAAAGAGGAAAAATCTCAATAGTTTTGAATAGCTGTGCTTCTGTTGACCTTATTTACTGTTTAATCCTTCTTTTCCCCCTTCCTACAATGGAATTTTAAGGCAATATCCAGGCAGTTCCCAAGCATGAGTTTGATGAAGATAAGAGCCTTTGCTAACTTCAAAGTATGAGCACAGCAATTGAACAAGGCAATTTCAGTCTGAGCAGAGGACTTTTCAAGGTATGCCACATAACTCCAGGAATGTATATTCATCAGACCCCTTTTATTCCTGGGATTGATTTCTGTTGTTAATATCAATAAGGTGTTAAATTAGGCACACTTGTAGATCATAGCTGTGAAAACTGATTACGAAAACCAGACCTAACTCCTGTATATTCATCACTAACTTTTGACCTTGCTCTGCTTTTTTGCATCCTTCCCTTCACCACATTACCTTCCTTCCAGCAGTCCCACTCCAGAACATGTGGGAAGGCTGTCCTTGGATGAAATAGTGACCTAGTACAGTGACTTCCATGGACCTGCATTATAAAAAAAGGCGAAACTGGCTCTTAGAGAAATCAGTTCCCAAATGGGTTATATCACCCTCTTCAACACCATCACCTGTGTTCTGTATTCCTTGCACGAATCAAGGAGGATTTTGGTATGTAGGAACTGTACCCTTAATAGAACAGCTTCATTGTTGTCACATGGAAGAATGATTTGCTATTTTAGAATAGGTTGGGGAGGAAGAGAATCAAAAAGCTCTGCAATTAATTCATCAGCTCTTCTGAGGTTTACCTGGCAATGGATTAGAAGAAGATTAATTTACATTGTAGATAACACCCTATAGCTATGATTTCTTTTATCTGATGTGGTCTTGTAGAAGAGCTCTCCTTCATTCCTGGAGAGGTTATTCCAGAGCGACATTTACATTTATGGTATCGATTAAATAGATAGTTGCCAAATACATCTGTGTATTAGTTTCATAAATAACAACTGGCACTGCGTAATTCTCATGTAATGCAAAGTGTGCATTTGGTCTTTGAAAGAGAGAGAGCGAGAGAGAGAGAGATGGACTGCAGAACAAAGCTTCTCATAATTGCAGTGCAAGAGAATGTGGCATCACAGAGACAGGTTTTCTGTCCCTCTGTAAATGCTTTGCAAAGACAAGATTTTCTGAGATTTCCGTAGCCATTATTGCTTCAATCTTAGCACTGAACGTTCAATAAAATTTTACTGAAATCCCTCTTTTTGAATATTATGTGATGACATAATAACTATCGAGGCAGATTTTACATTTTCATGTAAATTGTCTCTGCATTAGCTTTGAAAGTTTATTATTGCTTTATAATATTCCTTGCTCTTAAGCTTCTTATTTATAGTGGCAGAGTGTGTATTTGGAATAAATCTGATAAATTGACAGATTAAGGTAATATTTCTTCTGTCAAATCTCTTTATTTGGAAGCCAATACAAAGCCAGGGTTTACAATTTTTGTTGTTATTTAGTTATTTGTGTTTGAGTGTCTATGCATGTATTTGTTTGTCTATGCCTTTTAACTTCAGTCCATACAAGTACTTGAAAGGTGGAATTGTTATGCTTGTCCCAGGCCATCAGAAATCCTTGGAAACTAATCCTGAAAATACGTGGAAAATACTACGAATGTTCTTGTATGTGCCAGAAGGAAGTAGACTGCCATTGAGAGGTTTAAATCAATATCCCCTATCTTTCCTTGCAATTTCACAACAGGATGAACACAATTTTACGAAGAAAAATATTGCACACCTTCTCAAAAATATGATATTCACCGTTTTATAGAGTACTTTTCCACAATGTTAGTGGATAATATGGCAGTTCTGGATTCAATTTGTGAGACATATTTTAAAGTTGAACGTGAGATATTTGTGTCATGTTGACTGTGCAAAATTTCTGGCTTTTCTCACAGCTATGAGGGATTCTGATTTCATTGCATTGCATGCTTATTTATTTCTCTGATTTGCAAAGTATGTTAAATCTGTATTTTCTCCTGACCTGCATAGTCTGTGAACTCTAGGATTTGTGCTAAGATAAGAGATGGTCTTCCAAGCTATCCATCGTGTCAGAATGAGATACAGCAAGGACAGACATGAAATTATTGTAATTATTTTCTCACTATATACATAAATCTTCTACAAATCTAAAATATTACATGAAGTTTTTTACAATTTTGAAGATATATTAGAAGCATTAAATATGAGTGTGTAAATTAAAATTGCATTTTAATGCTTACTCTTCTGTAAGTTGCAGCTGGCCCATGTTGGCTTTTTTGACTTATATAAGGAATAATAGACCTCCAGGTCATGTATTTTTGAAAACTGTAGTTAGTATGGTGCAGGAGAGCATGGCTTCACTGTATTCAGATAGCAAGTACAAGTATATCTACTCCCTCTTTGGTGATAGATATACATATATATATATATATATATATATATATATATATGTGTATATATGGGTGTGTGTGAGTGAGAGTGCAGGTGTGTTTGTGTGTTTGTGTGCAGCTGTGCCAGAAAGGAAGTGTCTCAGTTAATTTGCCATCACAGAAGCCTGGTGACCTCAAGTAGTGATATTCAAGCTTGTTACATGAGTTTGTCACATTCAGCAGATAAGGTATCCCAATGTTTTGGGGGTTTTTGGTGGGTTTTTTTTTTGTTTGGTTGTTTTTTGTTTGGTTGTTTTTGTTTGTTTATTTGTTTGTTTATTGGGTTTTTGGGTTTTTTGTTTTGTTTTGTTTTGTTTTTCTGAAGTGGAATAAATGGAATAAAATTGTTCGGATGGCCCTCAGGAAAAAAAACAAAACAAAACAAAACAAAAAAACCCCAACAAAACAACAAAATAATTTGCTGTAATAAGCTTGTAGATGTGTACAGGATTAAGTCACCCATCAAAGCCAAGTGTCTGACCGTGAGAAATACTAGATCTGGAAGTGACAAACTCAAACAGAGATTTGCCTCATTATTTTGAAATGCTTCATAGAGAATCTTTCCAATATTGTCCTTGGGAGATTCTCATTAGAAATTTCCAATACTCTCTCCTTCCCATTCTTCTTACCATTCCACATTCTCTCTTTTCCTCTTACCTTTTCTTTCTTCTTCTCTTCTTTGGAAAATGCCAAACATCACCAGGGAGATCTTCCTTTGAATGTGCATGCAGGATTCCATCAGCTCTGTGCTTGAAAGCATCACTGCCTCAAACATATTGTGTCCTGTCATTCTATGATTCTATGATAAAACTGATGATTATTTTTCTTAAACCTGAAGCCCATAAATGATTCTGTGATGCTATCTTTTGAGTTATGCATGAGAAAGATGCTCTGATGTGCTATTCAAACATGAGTTCATTCTAAGTCAGAGGCACTCGTGCTCAAGCAATAGAGATTTTTGAATGGGACAAATGCTGTAACAATGGTTGTAAAGATAAAAATGTTCATACTAACCAACCAGGAAAGACAAGGATTCTGTTATTTAAAAACTATGACAAAGACTCTTAAATGCCACAAAGCATACAGTGTGGTAAGGAAATTAAAAAGAAAAGGAATGAGATAAGAAAAAGAATATATTTTCCTGTCAGTTCATATTTACTTACATTTTTATCTCTGACCTCTCTATAAAGCAAGATTTTCATTGTTCAGTCCCTGAAGAGATGAATTCTATTCTTTCAAATAAGAACAGAAGCAATGAAGAAACATGAATGCAACCACTAGAAATGTTAAGGACAGCCAGTTGCCCCAACCATTGCAAGACATTCTGCCTTGATCTGCAGCACCAGAATACCAAGCAGGTAGGAGGTGCAATAGGCACTGGCTAACCCTCATATGCAATGCTAATCATACCTTTCACACCCTTTAAGAAAGCTGAGGTTGTCATTAATCAGTCTTCAGGAAGCCTGGCAAACTCACTCCAAAACCAGAAGGAATTCTGTGACCTGGATATTAAAATCCCTGATTAAATAAGGTATTTTCTTAACAGAGCTTGTTATGCAAGCTTGTCACTCTTTCAACTAGTTCATTTCTTTCTAATTTTGAAACTAAAAACTATTTGGATAGCTCTTTCTTGGGAACTAAGGAAAAAAATGAATATTCATGCTAAAAGGCAAGATATATATTCTGTGGTCACTTTTAAAATTTTGGATTAACTTGTAATGGTTAGGTTCATCATGGTCCTGTTCTGCTTCATCCTTTTTCCAGCCATATAGGATGAATTGCAAGTTGCTCTTTTTCCTTTAGAAAAACTCTTGGAAGAATTTTTAAAATTTGTATGCAAAAATATTATCAATTTTACAATATATAAAAAAAGAGATTTTGCTTCTAAGGGTGTAGGTGGATTAATTTTAATTTTGAATTGATATGAATTCACTACTCACTCTTCCTGAAGACTTCTTTCAGGCAGATGCTGCCAGCCTAGGCTGTGGCATTGATGCAGTGCATACAGTGGTTGTGAAAGTTCCTGCTGGCTCTTATTGCTGTCAGGTTATTTCCAGAACCAGGAGGAATCCACTTGTATATCCTCTAATTTTGATACTTGGTTATGAGTTAGAAAGACAAAATGAAGAGTTCTGTTGTGCTGAAAAACAAGAAAAAAAAGGACCTGATTTAATACAGACATTTTGAATAGGGCCACCTGCATTCAGTTTTCATATTTAATAATTCCATACCTCTGCTGAAATGATTTAGCATAAAATTGTATTGCATTATTTTCTTGCTTTCATTTTGGATTAACATATCTCACTGCATTTTAGGTAGCTGTAGTTCATGGCTTTGCTGTAGAACTCCCTGATGATAAAATGTCTGTCTGTGTATATGTGTGTGCTTTAATGCTGCTTACTCTTCTCATCAGCACCGTGTAGTTTCATGCATCATATCGACCTCAGTACATGCAGACTCTTTATGCTATAGATCAAAAGGAAGAGAAAAGAATGGAAAATTTATTTTCCAAAGTGTTAGTAAAAAGCTTATTTCCCCAGTATAATGGAATCCAGGTAGCTGGCAGGCAGGCTTATGAAACGTCAGATCTCCCAAGCTGGCGCACAGTTTCAATTCAATAATTATTCTCATTCCCACTATGCAGCTACTCAGCAGCAAGTGGCGCATCCATACCGCACCCCGTGACTGGAATAGCATTAAAAAAGAAGGTGAAAGAGCTCTTCACCTACATGCTAATTTTCTTTCTTGCAGTACAGGCTAGAGTTCGCATTGCTGAAAATAAATAATTACAAAATGTGATTGAAGGCTGGAGTGGCCTTGTGATTCAGCACCACTCTGAAATCAACATTGTAGCAATTCAGTGTAATAATCTGCTTGATGCAATGAATGGGCTTTATAGTCCTTAGTCCTTCACGAGGCTCCAGGAAAATTAAAAGACAATGCAGGTTTCCTGTGGGCATGCTCTGCTGCATTAGTATGCGGTGGCATGGACTGACGAGGCATCATGAGCCACTGCTGCCAGTTTCGTTTACAGACCTGCCAATAGTGGCCAATAATTGCCTATGAAAAGCCATTATACACTGGTCCATAAAGTCACACAAATTTTCATGATGTTTCACTTAAAAAGTGCTTGTTTTGCAGGATAGAGGCCATGTCAATAAAATGGATTGGGTGTCACTTAAACCAAGTGATGTGCTAATCTCCTGGAGGCCTTGTGTCCTTAATCTCTACAGGACACAAGTCGGTTTAGAAGCATGAGCTGTTCTCACAGGTAGCAACTATTGAGCTCTTTAATGTAAATTCAAAAGCAAAGCTTATCAGTGTGTTTCAGAAATTGCTTCAGTGTGGTTCCTGTCTATGGGAAAAAAATCCACACACTTCCCCCAAAATCCCTGGGCAACTTCCAAGCTTTCACTGTGCCCGCGAGCACCTTTTAATTATAAAGAAATTGTTTTTGGTGATATGTGCCTTGTGACCAATTGGATTAGAGGCATTTCTTCTGGCTATTATTAAGCTAACTTGACTATTGCCCTTGTGCTGAGCATGATCAAAATGTAAAGTATGGGAGAGATCTAAATTATGAACCATAGTGCAGTGCTCCTGCAGACTGAATTCTTTAGTTCATTAAAAAAGCTTCAATGACTAGTAATACTGTAATGAAAGGGCAGAATAATAGGCATAGGATCAAGAAGGCTGTGGCTCATTGGGGTGAATTACAAAGGCTGTTGAAAGATTCAGACTGGGATTTTTAGCATTTCAGTGGCCTGGTCATTTTTAGACGGCATTTAGGGCCACTGGAAAGCTGTAGACAATCTGTAACTCCCTAGAGAGACATAAAGATGAAGAGCTAAAGTCTCCTTGGAATGACTGTAATAATCTGCTAAATATTCTAAGATACTAAAATACATTTTCTGGTGTAATTCCTTCCCTTTTTTTATTTATCTCTTTTCTCTCCCAACTAGTGATTGCTACTTTTCTATTTATTTGAGCTGTAGCAAGTTTTTTATTAAAGAGCTGATCTGTGAATCAAAACCACTTCTTCAGAGCTTGTAAATCCAAACCAAGGAGCAGAATGTTTATGTGCATTTCTGACAGTCTGATCTACCTTACTCTGAAATCATGAACTGAAACCACTGCAAATGGATGGGCTCCATTTATTATTCCATTGTTGCTTACTGAGAGCACACTTTTCTGACTGGGTGGGACTATATTTGGAATTAATTGAATGATAACAGGGACCCAGCTCTTCAGTATTTTTACTGTCCATATATAGTATGAGGAGGGTAGAAATGGGAGTAAGAACAGAAGAACTTTTAAGAGATCTGAAATGTGCTCATCACAGAAGGAGGGTTTGTTTCATAGAAGTAAGAGATAATTACAAGCAGTAACATCAGAAAATGCTTTGGCTAAAAAATTTATTACTAAAATAAATTTGTTCTGGCATTAAAAACAAGTACAAGAGTACATCCTCAGTGTGATAGGTCACCACCACCTGACTGAGAAGATTTATTGATACTGGACAGTATCATCGCTAGCATTACCTCATTATAACATTTACCAATGTGAATAACAACCTTGCTGTGGATGTTTAATTAACTCTTTTCTGGCATTGAAGTTTTTAAGATTTTTACCATGTCCTAATATTTAAAAAAAAAACAAAAAAAAAACCAAACCAAACCAAACCAAAAGAAAAACAAAACAAAACCAAAAAAAAAAAAAAAAACCAAACCAAAACAAAACACCAAGAAAAGATCTCTTCAAATAATTCCAAATTCTCATTATATAGCAAGGTATAAAGCATCAGTCAGATCCTCCCCATTTATCACACACAGAATTGGGAGTTTGGGAGATGCAGCCACTAAACTATCATTGTTCCCATTCCTAAATACTGAAAAATGTCTTCCATATTAAAATTGATCACACTCTATTTGTGCTTACCTGTTTAAACCTGTTATTTTCCTCTAATACAAATAAATGCCTCTACTTTTTCTTGCTTTTCTCTTAGGATATTTGCAAGTCAATTTACCCCCATCTGGCATTTAGCTAGATTGAAAAGCCAAGGCCAGAAAGGTTCTTGTTTTAGACACAATTTTGATGTATTCCTTTGATCACCCCAGTAGTTCTTACCTATATATTAAATCCCACTTGTTTTTATCTTTTTTTNCTATTTTAAAACCCCCTTTTTTTTTTTTTTTTTTTTTTTTTTTTTTTTTTTTTTTTTTGGTTAATATTAAATGGAGTAAAATATTTACATCTTGCGGTTCCACCGGTGACTTAAATAGCTGCACTGCCGTTTCGCAACTTCTGCTGGAAATACTTCGTGTGATAGATACTTGGATTACATTTGTCTTTTGCCTGACCATGTTACACAGTACACAAAAATTAGTGTTAAACAGGGTGGCTGAGCTTTTTCCCTCTTTCCCTGTGTTACATTTTTCTGTGGTCTTGGAAAAGAGAATAGGAAAAAAATATTGATAGTATCCAGTTATGTATAATCTCATTTTATACCTGTGGCACATTCCCAGTGCCATCCCTTTTTCCCCCAATGATATATATATGTGTCTAGATGTTATTGATTCAGTTCAACATTGTATTATGAAGAAATTCAATTAGTATCCAACATTTTTTTGTATGCCAAGGGTAGCTGTAAAATTATTAAATAAGATTGATCCACAAAGAAAGTTTGGAGAACCCAACTATTGATGTCATTCCAGTACAACTGCTGGATCAGGACAACCTGTCATCACCTGTTCTCTGGTGAGGACCTTTGGTGTTTGAGATTTCCTGTACTAGTCCCTGTCTTTTCCAATTATGGATTATATACAGATGAATTATATAATTATATACAGAGAGTGAATAATCCATTATATGAGCCACTGAGTTTCCCCTTCAATTCAATTAAGTAAGACATAGTAGAAGTGTTACCTTTGATGAGAGTAAATAGATTACAACACAGATTCCACATTTTTTTCAACTAAACTAATACATTGAAAAACTGATATTATAAAATATTTTGTGTTTGATTGACACAACATTTTGGATTGGATGCTTCAGAAAATAAAAATCAAAAGTGCAATAAAATAATTGCACCATTTTTAGCCCCCTGTCCAAGCAGGACTAGCTGATCCCCATCACTGCTGGGTGTATGACACAGGCAGCGAGGAGTTAATGGCTGAGTAACAAGGTGTTCTGTGCCAGAACTGTGCAGCTGTAATAAATTGGCTAAAACATTAGCAGTATAAAGTAATTCAAGATTAAATTTTATAGCTCATATTTTTACAGTGAGCATTACGCACTGATACAAGATATTTCCATCTCATATTTCACACCATTTAAGACAAACTCTCATTTTCGCTGAAATCCCTGCTTGTTGGCCCAAAGACATGTCATATGTGAGAAGCTAAAAGCAAGGAAAAACACACTTAGAAACTTGAACTAGAACTGTCTTCAGCTGAATATATTTTTAATCATTTTATTTGGCAACTGTTAAATAATCCACACTGTATCCTGTTTCTAACATTCTACTATTGCTACATGAAACAGTTCTATGACAAACATCTCAGTGTTTCTTCATTCTTTTGAGATATCAGGAAACTATTGTGTCTTAAAAATGTATCTTGATGCCACCATTTCATAACCTTTGACTTTTACTTCCTTTTGAGCTAGTAGGGTAGTAAATAGCAAACGATCAAGTTGATCAATATGAACTCAACAAAAAAAGTATATACTGACCATAAATCCACTTATGTTGAGATTATTATACTGCTCTTTTGTTTTTTATTCTCTGAAGCATCCAATCCAAAATGTCATGTCTATCAAACATATAATATTTTATAGTATCAGTTTTTCAATGTATTGGTTTAGTTGAAAAAAAAGGTGGAATCTGTGTTGTAATTAACATTTATTTCAGTAGGAAGATAGGCACAGGAAACAGTCTTTCTTCACCAGCCATGCTTTTAAATTCCCACATTTCCTCTTCAGATCCATAATTTCTGATTATGGATCTCTCAAAAGAAGGCGGGGGGGGGTGGGGGTGGGGAATCCAGGTTAAAATCTTACACTTGGTCTCAAAAAAAGGCTTTTTTCACCTTTTCCAGCACCTACATGTGGTTGTGTTAGGGTGGCAGTGAGAGTTAGGATAAGCAGTAAGGATTTGAGGCAAGAAGGGCTTGAATTTATTTCTGGGAATTTTTTTTTCAAGGAAGGAAAAAGCAGCATGAGAAAATAAGAAGGGTAAAGTTAAAACTTTGAAAAAGATTTTAAAAGTGCAGGTTTACTTTTGCTAAGGAGACAAGTTCTGGTACTGACATTTGTCTCTAGAGTGTTTGGATTTTAACATACTTCTGCAGCCTTCAAACTGATGTTCAGCAATTGGAAAATACATTCTACTTTGAATGAAAATTGGTCATGAATGTTGCTGTTGGGTTGGATTTGCTATCCTTCTAATACCTGTTTTTAGGCAGTAAAAACAAAAGCCAGCCTGACAGGCCCTTAGTATATTTGAACAGAGGGATGAATAAAGAGAAATACCTTGAGGGGCAAATATTGAAAAACAAAAGCCTTCTTGGAAAGAAAAAAGTCTAGCAGAAAACCAATTTACAAAGTGGTGGCATAATCTGTTAATAGCTGTGCAAAGTTTAAAGTGGTACAAGGTCAATATGCTATGAGGGTAAATTAGTACTAGGTACACAAAGCAATTAGAGAAATAATCATGCTATGGAAACCACCAACATTTCAAGGAGTGAGAGAAAAGCTTTTGCACACTGAAACTTTTCAATTTCACCTTTGTGAGTATTACTCTGAAACTTCTCTCCTCCATGATCACTTTAGGTTGTCTTTTTACATGTGGCAAGTTTTTAATTTACATCTTCCTTCTCAGTAGAATGGTATCCCAGAGCATCTGGACTGTTGCCCACCAGTACAGTCTTCATATTCTTATAGCTTGTTGATGTAAAATCTCACTGTCATTTTAGTGGGTTTATGGACTCTCAGAAAATATTCTGTCCTTCTGATATTTGCCAACAGTACTGCCTAACCATGTGCTTTTAAAATTGTGCCCTCAATCTCTTCCTTTCTCTTAACAGAAATATAAAGGAAACGAGCTCTTCTGGGCTTCACTGTAATTAGGGGTCTTAAATTGCTCTAGGAGCAATAAAACAACCAACAGGTTTTTTGGGGGTTTAGACTAAGCTTTGTAAACTGTTATTTTTTTCGGATGCTACCAAATGCTTTTTTTTTTTTTTTTTTTAATAGACTGCTGTGGGCTTTGTTTTTTAATATGCTTTTTACTAGGTCATGGAGCCCTGGTAAAGTTTCCTTTAAAGCATAAATGGAAAAGATCTGCTATTTATTTATTTTGATGTATTTATTGCAATTACATTTGCAACTCATTTTATCTCACAGAATTTTATTTCCTTCTGAAGGAAGCAAAAGGCAAAATAAACACCTTTTGAGACTGAAGCGTTTTCTCTGGAGAAATAGAAAACACTTCTTCTAAATTACAGAGAAGGCGGCTGTGACAGAAAATGTCAGCACTTGCTTTTGTTGAAACTTTATGGAACATGGAACAATGGGGGGACAAAGCAAGCTTCCAGTCCTTTTACGACCAGGGTCTTGGAGAGGGAATTTGCAGCCATGCAAATTGTGCCCACCACCCCACAGAATACCAGGTCCCTTGCACTTACTTTAGATAAAAGAAGCAGGCTATAAGATTTTTGAATTTACTACCAAGTTAATATTAATTATTATTTGTCCTGGGATTTGGAGAGGACTAAAACTAAGGCAAGTTTTATCTTTAAGAATCTCTGGACCAAGCCAGGCTTGTGACTTGAGATAGTGAAGAAGATTCCTGCCAGACATTTTGGCTGTGGAAGGTTCCTAAACAGTACAGACACAGAGAAACACCATCAAGGTAAATTCCCTTTGAGGAAGTATCAGTTCTTAGTTCAAACATCAATGAACCCATTTGGAATTGACTGGTGGGTTTATTTGAGGATGAGTTTATCTCCTCTTCTTCATCCAGCATGTTTCTAGTAGGTTTTCAGCCTCTGTTAAGAAGCCTAAAATTTTAAATAACTTTGTGTAAAATCCAAGCTAAGTTTTCTTCTAAGGTGTGCATGTATTTTCCTGAGTTTTACTTTATGTTTGTGTGCTCTTGTCTAGAGACAGTTTTCAGGAGGATTTTGCAAAACAGCCAAAAGATTTCCTGTCCTCTGACTGACACTATTAAAATGAAATGGTCCACTCCCAATTCACAGATGGTTGTTCTGGGAATTGCATCAGTTCCATGCTGTGAGAGTAAGGGATCTGCATTTCTACAAATCTTAGAATTGATGATTATTACTTGCTACATCCTCAGGGTTAAAATCCCCCACTGACAGGAAGTAACTTTGAACAGAGTACACACCCCCCTGTCACACCACCCGACTGGAACAGCGTTTGAGGAGTATGTTCTCTTTTTAATTTGCTATAAGTATCAGGCTGATCGTTGTCAATGTTTCTCTGTGTAGGTGAAGTGTGTCAGTAAAACATACATAAACAGTCATAACTATTATTTAAGCCCTAAACTCAAGGCTTCAGGGATGGATGTGGCTTACTGGCTTTCAAAGAAACTCTTCAGAAGGAAGGTCAGTGAATTACCTAAAAAAAGTAGCCATGCTCATAAGGATGATTTAAAATTTTCCTCACAAATTTGTCTTCAGCTCTCACATTACCTTCATAGCTTGCTTTAGGCAAGCTTATGTTAGAGATGCTCTATGTTACTTTTTGTTTCAGTGAGTGAAACACATCAGTAAATGCTGCTTATCCTCATTCTTCTACCTCTTGCTTCTTACACAGCAATTGCCTGATTCATCCAACCTAGTAATCAAAAACCAAATGTATAAGTCTGTATATAAATCACGTCAGTATAGATACACAACAGAGGACTGAGTTTCATTCCACTTTTTTTCCTGTTACTTGTCAGAATTAGGGGGTATGAAATAGATACAATATATTTAAAGGCAGGAGGGTTTACATATATATATTTCAATTTTAAATACAGTATTCAGATGAAATTATTTCCCTTAAAAAACATTTTACTGTTACTAATACTAACAACAGCTTGTTCCCCTCATATCCACTCTCTGGTCTGTGAGATCATAACATGATAAACAAACCACATAGAGGTATTTTATAAACACAGTCTTATTCCCATAAAAGGTTGGCCAGAGAACTGAAAATCATGTTTGGATTTCAGCACGGCAACTCCCACTAGCTGAAAGCTGATAAAGCTTTTAGGAATCTCTCATGATCCAAATGTCTGAAGTGATCCTTGATAGCCCATGGCCAATTGAGCTGTGGCTGTCTACCACTCTGTGTGGTAAAATGAAGCTATAAACAGAGCCATTTCTATTTTTTACAGTTTCCCTAATATGGATAATTGCACAGAGTATTACTTCAGCTGCCAAGATGATATAACCACACAGAGCCTCAATTTCAAAGAATGCATTTTGAGAGCTCAGTGTGGCACACGTTCCTTCTTATGTCATGTCTGTTCTATTTTTTCACTATGTAAATAGCTTCTAACATCTCTTCTTTCCTTCTGCCCTTCAAACAGCGGACTCTGTAATGTGAAAGAAAGGTAGTACTAAACACAAGCCTATTTTTTTTGAGCTAAAATAATTCACCTCAAACAAGAATATCTGCAAACCTAACCCTGTTGTTGAAATTCATCTTGGGTACTCTATGTATTTTGATTCCTCATATTCTCAAAGAGAGGAGTTACTTTTATTTTGTTTTACTGCTGATAGCCCAGGCACTCAAGCTTGTATATTAAAATATCAACTGAGATAGAGTGGAAAAAAAGCCTTATTCTTGCCTTCCTGGGACAGTGAACACTCCTGGCTGCAATTATTGCACTTTCTTCACTATGCAGGCTACTTTATTTGGATAACATAATGAATTAGGTGCTTAAAAAGAAGAAATATGGAACAACATGAGCACTTTTCCCCAAAGCAGGCTCCCTTTGGCTATGGGGTTTGTGATGCATGGTTTTCCTGTTCTGCCTTTGTAAACTGCTGCTGCCCTTAGCAGAGGAAGTTTTACTTTCTATCTACAGTCATAGAGCATTTAAAGTGCTTTTAATCTGGCTTATTTTTTTCTTAGTCACTTAATACAGAAGTGAGTCTTTGCAGGTAAAAAGAGATTTCAATTCTGTTTACTTTTAGTCCAAGAAATCAGGATGAGTTATGGTGCATTATTCAGTTGCATTCTGCTTTGTTCTGAATTTTCCCTTCCTCAAGGATCTACATTCTATTCAGTATGTAGTTTATACTGTGCTGTACCTGTTTTCTACCCTCTCATCTCCTCTCACCCACAGTCCCACGATTGACATCCACCAAGGAGCCCTGTCACCCACCTTTATGAAAACATTTGAATTTAAGTTTTATCATCTGAAAGAGGTCATTCCACTAATTGTATCAAATGTAATCTTGGGAGAAACTAACATAGCTACTACCAGAGTAACTCATAAAGGTTAAACACAAATCTAAGAGGTTCTGTGTCTCATTCCAAAGGATGATAGAAGATTTGTGCATGTTTATGGCATCATGAGGATATGCATCATATTAACACAGGCCAATAAATCATGTTTGTCTCTAGATTTCTGTGCATCACCACCTGTACAGACTCTCTAGATGATCTTTATTCTCTCCCCATACACCCTGCCTTGACTGACACCGGGCTTGCAATTTTAACTGAAACAGTAAACCACAGTATCAGGGGAAACTTTGTCATGGCTGTTTTGCTGTGGAATTACCACTCTGAACAAGAAAAGACAAGCTGCTCCTCCCTGGCCCTTCTCCTGAACCTTGTCTTTTCTCAGGAGTGGCTGGATCCCCCCAGGGAGGTGTTCTGGGGCATCAGGGGCAGAGTGAAAGCTGCACCTCCCCTTCCAAAGGGGAGGGACGGAGTAACATGGGCACGGTTTTGTTTGGGCATGGCTCCAGCATCTGCAGTCATGCACTTAGGCAAAATCTTTTTCTGGAGGTCTTACTCAGGTTCATTGTTTCTGAATTCCAGCCAGCAAGTGGAAATTCACACCAGAAAGTGGCAGGAAAATAAGTGTAAAGACATCTGAAATAGAAAGGATAAAGGACAGACTAAATTGAGTGACCACCAGCATATATGGAATGAAGAATGAGGAAGCAATCATGCACTCCTGGAACTTAACAGGATTTATTTTAAACTCCAACTGCCTGTTCATGAAAGGCAGGTAGAAAGCAGAATAGCATTTTCCTAAGTATCAATTAGAGAGCAGTAGAAAGTGCAGGCCCAGCCAAGTGAAAAATTGTGTATAATTTTTAGGTGGGTGACACTGGTGTCTCTCTTTTGGAAAATCCATTCTACAAGGAAAAAGAAGATTCTTCAGAGAGAGAGCTGAAGGCACATGATAATGCCAGCAGACTTGTTGTATTAAGAGGAACTAGTATTGATGTTTTATTTCAAATTTTATGTCAGGAGAAAAAACATGTTTTAATCAATTGATACAAGATCTAATACTTTTCACAAAATGAAAGTAAGCCAACATTTAGAAAGACTAGCTCTCCACACTATAAAGACTTTACAAATCCAGGAATATCCCTCCAGGTGAACATTTATCAAGAAGAATCCACATCATGAGATCTGAGAAAGTTGTAGCCTGCTTTTCCACATTTGCACTTTCAAGGGGAGAATAGTTGTGTTTTCACCTTGAGGCTTTAAAAATGAAAAAGGCTGGTTTTGCTCAAAAGGATACCGTCACATACCAGGGGTCTTCTGGGTGTCCTTTTATTTTTTATTCTTTTGGCTAAGGACTGGAGTCATAAGCCTTTCTTGTGTGAAGTATATGACTAAACCCCCTGTCACACGCTAGACTTAAGGAATTGAGTTTGCGTGGCAGAGATTAAACATGTAAGGAAGGAAAAGCTGCTAGTTTAAGAACTGAACCCTTCCTCTCCCTGGGTATCTAATTGATTGTGTGGAAGCTGCCCACACGCAGCACTGTACACTGCTGGAAGCTGCTGATCCTCCCTCCAAGCTGGCTTGGCGCAGCGGGTGCTCACACATCCTTCCAGTGTCCTGACAACTGCCTTAATGCTTATGGGATGAGCTGTCTTCCCCATGCATGGCCTCAATAACATGTAGTAAATCAGGTGTCAATGTGCTTGTCTGGACATTTTTAAAGAGGGCAAAAATGCTGATTTGCAGCATAATGGGTAAAATGATGATTAGGCCAGCCAAAGAGAAGAACAAAGCAAAGCACCTTAATTCCACAGCAAAGAGTAGCAGGAGCTGCATCCCAGTTTGCAGTGTCTGCCCTGAATCAAAAGTAGAATATTAAAAAAACAAAGGTAGAAAACTAGGTGCTATAAATAGTACTGCCTTACAGAAATATAATGCTGTTTCATCATACAGATATATAATATTTTCTACTTGTTAAACTTTTTTAAAGGCAGCAAGAATTATTGCAGGTCAGGAATGAAACACATGCTCACATTTGAGTATCTTAAAATATATGTCTGTATGATTCTTGCCTAGAATCACCAGGGAACATTCAGTGATGATGTACCAGTGAAGACAAAGCTCTATCTTAAACTTCTGTTTGATGATTGACTAGCAAAAGAAATTCACATAAATGTTATGGATAAATAGCATGCTGTATTTATATAATTTAAAATGCTGCTGGATTGTAAGAGCAATGATCAGCCAATAAATGGCTTACAGAAAGGGAAATACATTTAAAGTGCAAAAAAGATAAAGATTAGGAGATTAGTATTAGTGTTGCTAGAATGAATTGAATTCAATTCTATTTTTAACCTTTGTCATTCAATGGAAGCATCCTTTTAAATAAAAAGAATATTATTTTGAAGGAACTCCAAGGGAACTTCTTTTGATTATTCATCATTAAAGAAAGCAAATGAGAAGGCTATCTGCAATTTATTATTTCCATGTCAGTAGAAGGAGAGGGTCAGGTTCCTACACTTTTTTCAGGACTAGCTATATTTAAGTATATGAAAAACTTCACAGTACTTGTTATGGAAATGAAAAATCAAAGTGAAATCACATTCCTCTCTTGAGAGAATAGATTAGAAAAGCAAAAATTACTGTTAGTGGTTGCCCTCATTTTAGGCTTGAAGCAGACTGTGATAGAAACTACATTGTGAAATAAATTATTCCTTTTTAATTACTTGCAATAGAAGTTACACCTTTATCTATAAAATCAAAGTAACTGGTAGATAAGAGGGAAGTTGACTTATTTAATGGCTAAACTGATTTACACCTTCAATTCATGAAACATGGAAGAGGACTTGATCGTCTGTTACTACGGTGTAGGAGTCTGAGCAGCCCCGATGTGCTGACAGATTGCATTCAGCAATATGCTTCTTCTCTAGGGAAAATGCTGGTTCTTATTTTGAAGGATTCAGGCACTGCTCAAATATGAGTATCTATAAAATGCTCATTAGGGACAATAAGAATCATTCTCAATGACTGCAGTGATATTAGGTGCCTTCAGAACCTTGATAAATTTTCATACTTGTTTTTGGGAATCTGCCTTGTGAAGAAATTCTGCAGTCAGGGCTAACTTGTCTTTTGGGTTTATGCTCTCATTTTGAGCAAAAGAGAGGATTTTTTATGCAGGGCTGTCTGTAACTTGCATTTGCTCAAGCTCCTATTCTGCACCAAAGTGCTAAGGCCACAAAAGCAAAGCTGCCATCCTGGGTGGGCCAAGGTGTGGGAACTCAGTGCATCACCTCGGATGCTCTGAGTCCCAGGGAGAGCCCCTGGGGGGCTCAGAAGTCCTGGAATGTAGCCAAAAGTACCTGGTGGCTTGATTTTGACCCTTCGAGAGTCGTGCTATCTCAACATGAGGATTCACAGGTTTTTGAGGTGTAAATACTAAAGGACAAATGCTTTTTTAGACCAGAACATAGGTTTTAGGATTCTGGTACAAGGGGGTATGATGGAGGCAAGATGGAGGATTTAGGCCCGACCTCGTGGTTCTTCTTCTTCTTCTTGTCATCCATCTTCTGTGTGATGTATACACTTTGGATTGGCTTATGCTAAAGGTGCACTGTTCAACAAAGGTGATGGGAATTGGTGAAAAATTGTAAATATCATACACGTAATTATCAGTATAAGAATGTTCTACCACCCCAGGGGCGGGGAGTTTGCGTGTGGCTGCGTTGCTGGTCGGATCTCAGCTGGGCAGAAGAAAAACTTTTTAGATAAGATAAAATAAACAACCTGAGAAAAAGATCAAAAGAAGAGTCCAGACTCATCTGTTCATCGCAGGCTGTCTGCGGACCACCTTACGCGTGTCCGACAGAGACAGGCAGCCGATCGGACACAAGGGAGACATCTAACTCCATACCTAGGCTCTAACACCATCCAGGAGCTGAATTATAGAAAAGGCTGAAAACTGGACGAATGCAGAGGGATAATTTTTTTTTTCCGTGGTCTTCAGCACCCAGCAAGCCCCTCTCTAAAACTGCAGGGCAATAACAGAGCAACCATTATTTGGTGCAGAAAGAGATCATGAAGAAATGGCATCTGTCAGGGTGTGCTCTCTCTCGTCAGCTGAATGTTTCTCATTAGCAAGGCACCTATGCATCTTTTTGGGAAGAGACAACTGACAGGCTGCAGAAAATGGGAGAGGAAGAGTCCATAAAAGAGTGTTTATATATTGGTAACCTGTTAGCTTTTTGGGCTATCACCTAAAATAAAAGGGAGTAAGAAGAAATGCTGCCTTAATGCTATAGAGTCTTACAGGGCAAGTTTTCGGCAGATCCACTGCAACTCATTCTTCATTCATCTTTGCTCACAATCACATTCATTATTAAATCATTGTTATAATATTATGGTTTCTATTTAAGTCAAATATTCAATCTATATGTCTACTGCATGAAATGAAAACACAATTTCATTGTACTACTGAAAAAAAAAAATAAGGATTAATTTTTTTCAAGTAATATTTAAGGCCAAAAAAAAAAAAAAAGCATATGTAGAACATTTTAAGAAACAAGGTGACATTTTGCCCACTCCCTCTCATTCTTCTTACCTCAATCCCTGTCCTACTGGGCTTATTTAGAGCTACCATTGATAAATAAATGTGAATATATAGAAATAATAATATGCCAAGAAATTTCATGAATCATCTCTGCAAGGGATCATTAAAATAAAACAATTTTTCTCAAACAGTCTAAAATAATAAAATAGGAATAGTGCTCATTCAATTAGAGTCAGGTATCAGTTAAAAATTCAGTGTAATATTAAATGTATCAATTGATCTATAAGCAAAGAAGAATATTTATGTCTTGGCAGAATGTATTTTTAATTTCTCTGGCACATAAATGAGTTATGACGGCCAGAAAAGACAATATGTTCTGAAACTGGTATCAATTAAGAAACAGAGTTAATAAAGGCTTTGTCTGCTCAAAAAAAAAAAAATAGATAAGAGTAGATGGATGTCCTGGTTCTGTCCAGATCACAGTTAACTTTTGCAGTAGCCAGGAAGAGACATGGTCATCACCTGGAGGTTTTCTATAGGACTTCACATCATTGCTGTGAGCAGGGGAAGGAATGCTCTTCCAGGGAGAATGGGTTTCTTCCACTTGAGGAAGTGTGGCTGACAAAGCAGTTGGGCTGCTATGGGGAATGGCAGCATGGTGGTGGTCCCGAGGTGGAGGGAGCAGTGTGGGCCACTGGCTGTGGTCAGGTTGTGGGTTCTGCACAGGCTCCATGGGGAGCATATTTTTTTAAATTTTCGTGTTAATCACTCTATCTTTTTTTATCATTATTAAAATTGTTGCTGACACTGTTCATTCTCCTATCTCATTGATTTTTCCATTAAATTGTTCTTATCTCATTCTGGGTTCTTTGGCTTTTGTGTCTACAGCTGGGGGAAGGAGGGGAAGTGGCACCTGGTTTTAGCATGAGTACTGAGAGAGAGAATGGAGAACACCATTCCTAAACAGGGCAATTTAAGCAATAGGCATCCAGATTTTTAAGGAAGGAAATGAAGAAGGGAAAAAGAGAGTATTCCTTCAGAAAATGTTTTGTCAAGGATGCAGCTAGAGAAGTATATCTAATATACGTACATAGATATAATTGCATATCTAATATATGTTGCATCCTCCAAGTATATGAGTGTCTTATTAAGTAAATGAACAAGTTAATAGTGGGCTTGTGCTGGTTTTGGCTGGGGTAGAGTTGATTTCTTTCCCAAGGGCTGGTATGGGGCTGTGTTTTGGATTTGTGCTGAACACAGGGTTGATAACACAAGAGATGTTTTTGTTACTGCTGAGCCATGGCCTTCTCTGCTTTTCATACCAGCCCTGCTGTTGAGGAAGTTGGAGGTGCCTGGGAGGGTGGGAGGAGACATAGCCTGGATAGATGACCCCAACCCCAATGATCCCAAAGGGATATTCTAGTTCATATTATATCATTATATATCAGCATATAAACTGGGGGGAAGAAGGAGGAAGGGGAGAACATCTGGAGTGAAAGGGTTTGTCTCCCCAGGTCACCGTGGTGGGGCCCTGCTCTCCTGGAGATGGCTGAACACCTGCCAGCCCATGGGAAACTGAATTAAAGCCTTGTATTGCTTTGCTTGTGTGCATGGCTTTTGCTTTCCCTATTAAACTGTCTGTATCTCAACTGATGTGTTTTCTTGCTTTTACCCTTCCCATTGTCCCTCCAGGATCCTGCAGGTAGGGGATTGAGCAAGAGATTTCCTGATTTTTGTCTGGGGTTACTCCATGACATGGTCAGACTTGGAATTCAAGCAGCACCTTTAGGCAGTTTTTACTGAAATGTAAAAAAAACACTTCAACAGCCATTTTTAGACATGTAGAGATATCCCCTGGAAATATTTCATAACTGAGAATCCAGACATAAATTTAATCACATATATCACCAAATACTTGTTATTTTCTTTACTTCTCGTCCTGTTTATAAAGCAGAATTCAGCTATATGATGATACTTTGATCTCAGGATATTGAATAGCTACAGTGGAACAAATTTGCTTTCTAGTCTTTCTATTAGAGATCTCTCAGATTTTTTGTTTTGTAAATACATATATGCAAATATTTATATGGACACATGCAATTAATTGCACATGTCTATTTATTATATTAAAAAAAAAAAAAAAAAAAAAAAAAACCACAACATTATCCAAGTCCTGAAAGCTTCTTTTGCAACAGGGCTAGATTTTCAATTGGACAGTCTGCCCAAGGACATGAGACAGGGAAGATAAATGTCATCAAGACCCTTCCAACATTTTATAGATAGTATGACTTAGAGGATGTGAGGTTGTTTCAATTCCTTTCTTGAGGTTAGAAGTGACATTGGATTTAGCTTGACTCATGGGTGAACAAAATGTTTAATAAGTAATTAAGTAATTAGTAATGACCAACAGTTGATTGAACACAACCAATTCAGTCAGCCACTTGACAAAGTTATGATTATTGGTTATGGAAGTAAGAAAGTTCTTCATTACAAGATCAATAAACAAACCTGCTCGCTTCACATGATCCCCTTTTGAGGCTACGGTTTTCTTATCTTTCCAGCCTGTTATTCTGAAAATACCATGTTTGGCAAGTTCTTAGATATTTTTTCAGATTCCTGTTAGTGAGTGCCAAAGATTTCTGAAGTTCAGCAGTTCCTGCTGCCTATGGTATAATGACCTTTCTAACACCAGGGAAGCAGTGGCAGATGTCTAATGTTTTTTGGACAACAGAAAGAAAAAAAAATGTTTCCAAATGTCAGATTCAGAGACCTTATTCAGACAAAATAGTTGCTTCTAAATTTCATGCAAGTTGGGATCATAAGGAACCACTAGTTCTCTTATCCTTCTCTTCTGGAAGGCTCATACCCTGTCAATGTTTTTCTCAGGTTTTAATAAGGATTTTATAGCCTAAAGATCATGTTAGGAAATAATGTTTGCTGAGAAGGTCAGTAATGCTGTTGCTAAAAGCAACCTCAAACATTCCAACATTCCATGTTGGTAATGATATCAGTTGATCCTTTAAATCTAGTTCTGTGAATTTCCCATTTAATCCTTGATGATTATTAGTTACATATGGGTCTAACCTTTTCTGTAAACCACTTTGTAAACACTAAAGCAAACACCTAGGAAAAATCCCTAGTATACTATCCCAATATACTATACCATTTACTACTCAAATCCATAAGCCTATCAAAGACACTCCTATGCTCTTTGAAGCCCAGCTGTTGGGCAGTACTTTTAATCAAATAAAGATCAGATTGACTGGTCTGTTGTTCCTAGTTATTCTTTAATTTTTTTCAGAATTTTCATAGATTGGTGACTCTCTAAACTTCTGGAATGTCCCCAGTTTTGTGAGAACTAATAGTGAGGTTATGTGACTAATGTGAGGTTAATATTAGATATTAACATGAGGGAATCAAATATTTTTTACCATTTTCTTCATGACATTTGACTGTCACTTTCTCTGGCACAGTTGATTCAAAAATACTTTTTAATGATAATGACTCCAGTCTTATAGCAGCTGACAATGTTTATTACACTGAATATATGCCATCAATGCCCCTTCACTTACCACTCTATGGATATAATTTTTCCAGCTTTAGAGCTTTCTGCAGGGTTTGAACACTCATGGGCAAGAGCACTTTGCAGGCAGCTTGCCTTCAAAAAGAAACACCAAGGCTGATCTCCATCATAGCTCTGGTGTTCACAAGGTTCACCTTGGCCGCCTTCAAAATTTTCTTTCACCTTACATACTAAATTGGAAATTTTAAGGTGAAACTAAAACCTTCCTTGTCCTTTTTTTGAAGTGCTGCTGGACAAGGTGGGTGGGTGAAACAGCTGTCAGAGGACAGCTAAGAAAATACTTTAGGTCTGACAAATATAGATACACAATCATAAACAAAAATTTAACGACAGCAAACCAGTGACAGCAATCCACAACATGCCCATTTAAGTTTTACTGTAACTTATTTAGGGAACCAGAGTAATGAGAGCCACAGTATATTGTATTGCTTTTCAGTAACAGATTACTTTGGGATCATTTTATGATCTTGTAAAAGTAAATGTCTGTAAATGACAATCTAGGATGACAGACAGCAGAAGTCAGTGTTACCATGATAACTGACTCTACACATCATGTTGCTTATAAATTGATGGTGTTAAATTAATCTCAGTTCATAATGTGGGACAAAAATGTAAGTAGGCATAATCAAAATTCTAAATGGAAAATTCAGGCTTGATAACATCCTAATGTATGTGAAGCCATTTATCTGTTTGGTGTGAGTCTGCATATTTCTGGTTATTATCATGTTGCAAAGGTTTGCTTTTTGCCAAACACATACTAAACTTTATTAAAACCACTTTGAATCAATTTGCTCAGTATGACTACTAATCTTTCATATTTCCCGGAAGGACCAAAGGCAGATATGCCAAGAAACCAACAGTATATTAGACTGTTGTCATCCAAATTTTAAAAACATGACAGTTGTGCTGTGGTTACGTCCAGAAATCCACACTGACTTACACATACATAAGTAAAGCTGCTCCTGTCATGTCAGATATAGTTTGGCTTTAAGTGAAAGAGTAGATCAGTCTCATTTTTAGTGATGTAATATTACTTTCTCTGGTTTGTTTACAGACATCCATTTTAATTTGTCTCTCTGAGTTATGCCAAGCATAATCTTTTTCACCATCTGTATATAGTCTTTCATATATACTTATGGTATTTCTGTCACTATAAATAGCAGTAGTGATTGTACTTACTAACCCACAGTATAATTGGCTTTGACTAGGGTTGATTTCATAATTAGTCTCAGTGTTTATGTTAGAAATATTGTGTCAATATTAAGTAAAGTTTCTTATACATATTCTGTCACTGAAGCATTCAACTTCTTTACGGTTAGGTGGCTTTCATGCATCTCAAATATTGCTTATAAGGCAAGACTCAACCATTATCCCAAGAAAAATAGGTTTGTCCCTAGATGTAGAGTGGATGGGATCAGCAATTACCTGTCTCACACCCTTTCTATTTCATACTGAGCAACAAGGGGAAAAAAAATCAATCAGTCCCTACAGATTTTGTACACTTGAAAAGATGCACTGGCAGATAGGAGGCAGAAAAAGGAGAACCTCCCTATGTGTACAAATTATGTTCAGCACTAGTTACCCTGAAATTTTGCAAAGAAATATTATGTGCTTTTCTTTTTTCTTTCCTTCAGGATTTACTAAGGTAACAACCCAAGTGCTGTGTGAACATTAGAAAGATACAGCTGCCTCTGCTGTCCTTTGCAGCCCCAAAAGCTGGAAGATTTAGGAAAATCTCCCAGAGTAATTTCAGCTCCTTTAAATTCTTTATTTAAGCTGTTGCATTATTCAGAGAGTTAGGATTTTCCATACTGCTAGAGATCCAATAAATATTTTTTTTACTTTTTAGGGAGTCATCTTCACCATCAGAACCACTTGCTCTTCTACATTTGTAGCTGTTTCTCTTTACAATCCTTCTGTTTTTAGAAGATTTGGCAGGATGAAAAAAAATGCCCTTTGGTTTGGTTTTTTTTTTTTGGGCACCAAGCATGGTTCTTGCCTACTTTTAAGAGCTGAATTTCAAATTTGAGCATTTCAAGAGAGCAAAGTCAAAAAAAGGGAGATCTCTTAGCACAGACCATTCTTCAGATTCATGTTCAGAGTTGAATGAAAAAATAATGTGCTTGTTCTGGTTATTCTGCATGTAGAAAGGTGACTGGACATGTAAAATAACCACAACTGGCAAATTAATTATTGATTACAGTGCAGCCTTCAACTAAATGCAAAATTAAACATTTATTCTGATCAATAAATGATGTGACAGTTGTGGCAATTCCCTACGTCAAGTTGGATTTCCATATATCTGTGTCCCAGTTAGGTAGCCTGGGCTCAGAGCTGTGGGAGACATGCTGGTACCTAAGACAGGAGGAAAATTTGCTGGGCTTGCTGTCCCTCCTTACCTTTCCAAGTGTTTTACCCTGGATCCTTTCTGGAGCAGTTTCCCACCACTGGGCTCAGAGGGAACCCAGGGGAGCTCAGGGGAGCAGATGTGCCAGGGGTGCCCAATGTGAATCCTTGGAAGGTGAGAACATCCTTCCTGCAGCACAGACAGGGGTTTTCAAGGTGTCTCCTCATTAACTCCTGCCTTTGGGGAAGCTAAATCTCCTTAGAGAGTATAAGTGGTGGACAGGGTAAAGAGCTGATTTTAAGTTGTCTTTTCTGCCCTCACCTTCCCCATCTAATTCGCTCCCTCTGAAGAAAATTTATCATTTTTATTTTGTGTTTCTTATGGCCGTCCTTAAGAGTTTCACTTGTGGTACCTTTCCATTTGATCAGGGCAGAGTTAAGAGGAAATACTCCTAGCCAGAGAGAATTGGAAGAGAAGAGAGGTAGGGAAATTATAATTGTTTTCCTCAAGAAACAAAATAAAGTGTGGGAACTCGCTTGTCTTGTTCAGTGCCACAATCAAACACACTGCCTATGAATTTACAGTTGACTATTGTGTTCACACTGTCTACTTCAGGTATGGAATGCAAGGGCTGAAAGCTTTAAAAAGTGGGCTTTGGATCAGGTTTTAGTTGCAACAAAATAAAACTAATTTTTGAAAAGTGTGATTTTTTTTAATACAGTGTGTGGCATACCTTCATGGCCTCAATGGGGATAAAGAAATAAAGTTTTCTGATGAATAATCAACTGCTTTTGAATTCTATTATGAAGATGATTTATAGGGTTCTAAGTGTTTTGCACCTGCCTCCAGGAATGAAATACATATGATTTATGTATCTGGAAGGGGAAAAAAAAAGAAAGAGAAGGCAACTGTCTGATCCTTCCCTACCATGACAGCATATCATTCTGAGAGGAGAAGTAACTGTTTGAGGTTAATTTAGATCACATCAATCTGTATTACTTGACCTTTTCAAAATAAACAGAACCAAAAAAGTGACTACACAAAAAAGTCAATTTTAAAGCCAATTACACTAATAGTATTTGATGTGTAAATGGGTGTTTATTATTAAAAAAATAAAAGCTGCAATAAAGCTGAGGGGCATTTAAAGACAGGAGATGTCTAATTGTAGCATATTCAGTAATGAAATCACAGTCAGCCTAGTAGCTGATTAAGGTTAATTTGAATCACATCAATGTGAATTAACTTGGCCTTTGCAGAATGAACAACACCTTTGTGCCAACATGATCAATTAGTCTCCTTAACTTCATACGTCTGCTTGGAAAGGTTAGATTTATTACTTATCAAGATAACCACTTGGAGATTAAAATCTCAGCCTTGTGTGCTTTTTTTCCCTCATCGTACCTCAAGGAATGAAAAAAAAAAAAAAAGAAAATTTGAAACTTTTTAAAATCTTGGTGCAGTTTGATGTTTTATCTAACAAGCTTGAAAAGTCATGTTTATTCTAATGTTAGGCAAAAGGCTAGAGTTTGGTCACATAATAGAACTGTCTAGAAAGCACTGACTGTGCTCACACTCCTGTAACACACTTGCAGCTACCTATCCCAAAAGCATTGCTGCTGCCAGTTCTTTTTGGAAACATTCATCCAGTGTCAAATCAATGGTTTGCTTTTACCCTTCTCCATGATCTCCCCATTCAATGCATGGGGGCAGAAAGAGGGGATATTGTGTTCACGTATGAACTCTGGTAAAGACCTCAGAATGATCCCAGTGGCAACCCCAGTGGTCTGCCATCAGCTGCAGCCATTGCTGTGGTGATGTTTGACACAAAGAAGCTGGAAGGCCAAATTGCTTTACATCTTCTCCTGTCAATTCCCTACCCATAGAACAGGATCTTGTGTTGTACTACGTTTAATGAAATTATTTGTGTTAGGGTTAAATATTTTATAGGGGATGTTTCCATCTCAGGCTGTGGGACTAAGGCATATCAATGTTCTCTATATTGATGCTCCCTTTTGACCTGCCAACAATAATTATTCCAAGAATCCTGGGATCACAGGGCACAGACTTGCTTGTCCCATATGTACTAATTACGGATTATATAAATTTGATGCACTCTAAGGAGAGTCAGTAGTTACAGGGATGAGAGGTTCAACAAATATACCTTAAACCTGAGAGCATATGGTGGATTGAAGGTCCTGCAAAAGTGTTGTGTTTCTATTTGTGAAAGACAGCTTTGTTTTGGTGCAGTACTGTCTAAATAGAGCCAAACCTCTATTTAAGCCATGTACTATCTGTACACACCATAACACTGTTCAGCTCTACAGCTTCCACAGAGCCTACAAGATGATGGTGGAAGATCTGAGCAACCCTGCAGGGGGACAGAGAAACTGCCACGGCCTCCTAATGCAGGTCAGTGTACTTCAGTTTGTCATAGAAAATATAAGTTTGTTATGACACAAGCAGAAAATAAAATTTTGTAAAAGTTTTTGGAAACATTGTCATTGATGAGCAAATCTTCTGAGAGAAGGTAGTGGGAAGCTGAGGCCTGGGATACAAATATAGAAAATCTCACACTCCAGCTCAAAGAGAGACATATATCTTGGAGAAACAGGGTATGCAAAAGAAAGTGATAGATGCAGCTAGCTTACACTAATTTTTTTTAAGGTCAGGTCACATGGGTGGATATCCCTTGGAAAGGAAGACCTGTGAAGTGCTAGTCTAGTCACCTGTATTCCTTGCACAGTAGAAAGTCTGGGGTAGTAATTAAGGCTGGAGATGGCATTTCCCTTCCTATTCATGGTCATGTGAACCACAGGTCTCATTCATTCTCCCACCCATGTCCAATCACAGAATAATCCTCTTGTAATTAAAACCGTAACTTGTAAGGAAATTGGACATGACTGATTTTATTAATTTTGATTTGTTGTGAATGGTCTTTCACGTATCTTTTAATTCTATCTATTATTGCAATTGTATCTGGAGGGCCAATATGAAGCTGGAATCCTGATCTGCTGGATAGATGTGTGCATTTAGTCAAAGAAAACTTTTCATTGCTCTGTTCATGTTTGCTCTTTACCCTGTGTCCCTTCCCAGCAATCTGTTCTGCTTCACTTAGATGGAAATCAGGCAGAGTGGGTGCCACTTGTGCTTCCTGTCCTGCTGCAAGTGCTTTGCAGACTACCAGGTGCTTGTGGAATAGAGTGGAGACTCTATTCAGCAGAAAAGCAGCAGCAGTGACAGCATTTCCTATGCATGGAAACTCAGCACAGCCTTTGCAGAATATTTTGGAATACTGTCATCTGGATAGCATTGCCAGTCCACACTGTATCTGGAGCAATCAGAACTGGAGAGCTGACATGTTACCTAGTGGCATTTACAGAAAAGGAAATCTACTGATGCTTCTTCAGAATGGATATTGAAGGAAATCACTCGTAAAATCACACAGAGCTGCCTTAAAGCTCATATGTGGCTTCACACAGATCCAGGACATTAAGGCTTGTATCTGAATGAATTTTGCTTCTTGTTTTAATTTTTATGAATGATGTTAAAATACATTGTGCATTCTTACCTGAACCTCAGTATCACCCCGTAGATGATGCACAAACCTCGGCATAAAGAGGGGCCTGCAAATCAAGTCTGTTGGTTTACTTTGTAACAGAGCCTTTGCTTTGTAAATTGTGCTTTTGGCCACTTTACTGTCTCAGGCATTGCAGTGATTTCCTGGAAAAAGAAACAAGTTAATTCAACACTGTGTATATTTTGTTTATAATGTATGGCTCAATTCTTAAGGCAAAATTTCTTGAATAAACGTTTATTTCTTCTTTTCTGAGTATTTCAGTTTTCTATTATTATCACCTGTTTTCTGTCCAAAACAGGTGTGTGTTGTAAATAAGACATTTCAGACTGCTCTTTGGGCACAAGCATCTGGAGTCAAAAAATTACTTGAACCTTACTGCTGTCAAGGAGAAACCTGTGAAATCAGCCAAGTATTACTTACTCATGCTTGAAAGTACTTGAAATATGAACTTCACCAAACAAATGGCTCTTTTCAAGCCCACCAAAAAGACAAGGTAAAAGAAAAAAGGCTGGCCAGTGAGAATAAAGGAGTGAACCCACAGAAACAATACAAAAGCCCCTGCACTTGAAGGAAGTTGTTTGTAAATTGACTTCACACAGGTAATCAAAACATTTTTGTCTGGTTTAGTAAGTTTAATATTTTTGTAGATTTATTCTAATATAATACATGTCATATGTAGTTCAACATGATTACACATGAGGGATCTATCTCTTACATGAATTTTATGATATTTAGTAAAAGAAATTGCATACTTAGTGATGGCTTTCAAAATAGTCTTTGACCTCTCTACCTGTCCTTCCTATCATTTTTTCTTCTGTAAGAAATCTTTCCTGGCTTTTATCAGGAACCTAAAGATGGTCCCCACACGTTGACAAAGGGGAGATTAGTGTGGAACATCTCTGAGATCTCTGATTCTTTCTTTATATGTTATACTGGTTAGGCTGCACTATTAAATGAAACAAACAATGGCTGACAAATAAAATCCCCTGAAGCCTTTTTGATTCTCTTGTATATCAGATTGCTACTTAGCAAAAGGAAACCCAAACAAAACAAATCAACCCCCACCAAAACAAGAACAAAAAATACTACAGTTTGCTCTCACAACTGACAGATTTTATAGTTTTAGACTTAAAATTGGGTTATTTAATGTAACTTTGTCTTTTCTTTATGAGTGAAAGTTTTCAGTTGTAAAACGGCAAAGCAAATATTCAAAAGACTAAAGAGTGAGGACACCGTGGCTAAACCCTCCCAGTCATTGCCAATAATAAAAGTTAGGCCAGGCTATTTCAATCTGGTATCAAAATTTAGACAGAGATTAAAAGCAGAATGATGGGTTTCCATGGTAATCTCCATTTCCTGCCCCATCCCACATGTGCTCTGCTATGTTCATTTGAGTCTGAGAGTTTGGGTGATCAGCTCCTTCCTTCAGATGGGTGTGTACAAAATAAGATGGTTTGTCACACAGCTGGGGAAAACATTTGAGAGGAGTAGACTCACAAGATGAAGAATTGTGGTGCCCTGATGAGGCTGCATTGGTGCTCTGGTACCCAAAATTCCTTTGGAATATGGTAATAAGATCCTTGCATCCATGGCCTGGGGAGCCACTACTGCTCTCTTGCCCCTGCTTTCACCATGTTGACTCTGAAACATCTGCCAGAACTTTTGGGCTATACATCATCCATCACTTCCTTGAGCTTTTGCCATCCTTTTCCAGGCTGGTGTGGCTGTCTTCAACTTTGTTTTCTGGGCAAAAGCTTTTTTTTTTTTTTTTTTTGTTCAGAAATTTGCACAAGGTGTAACCTAATGGAACCTTAAACTGTAGTCAAGGCTGAAGGGTCCCAGTGCTTCCATGGAGCAATGCCATGCTCCCTCTCTTCTGTGTAGGAAAGCCATCTTCAAGAAATTGACTTACAGCTTTCCTCTTCTACCATTCTTTCTCATTAAAATAAAGTATTTCCAACCTTGAAGTTATCATAGTTGAGGCAGTGAATATACATATCTCAACATATTTCATGTGTGTATATGTATGTTTGTATATTGCTGAAGGGGTATAGGCACATATTTTACTATTGATTTGAAATAATGCCTTAGGCTGTAGATAGATTTTGCACTTTGGATTTATTAAAGTTAATAACAAAGACAACAGCCCCACCAAATCTTTGTTAATATGAGCTTATGACCCTCAGTTAGTTTTCTCTCCTTAGATTTTTCTGCCTGACCAATGCAGTAATACCCAACATCCATCATTATCACAAAATTTGGGCAGCATTACTTATGATCCTTGGCGATGGTGCCTTTCAGTCACTCTGTACTCCCTGTAACCCACATCTGTCTTCTTCCTCTTCACTGGTTAAATCCCAGTATACTGTGCTGATGAAGTCAAGGAAAAGAGAAACATATCTGCATTTGCTTTTAAGTGTCACAGTTGTCTGAATACACAAGAAGCTTGTGGCAATTTATACCCTGCTGAAATACAGTTATCTTAACTGATATATAGGGATTACCATAATATTTCCTATTAAGTCAATGTGATTTTCTTCCCATTTCCATGGATAAAAAATGGCAATGCATTATTGCCAGTGACATTGCAGGCACTTACTTTAGCTATGAAAATAAAAATCTAGCCATATACATAAATAATGTTAAGATTTTTAGTGTTATATGATGCTGATAGAAGTATTCAGTCTTTGTGATCCAAGGTTATGCTGAACATACTGAACCTTCCAGAAATCTACTTTAAAGATGCTTGTAGTTGAAAATACCCTAACTAGCTCCTCCAATTTCAGAAGTTAGCAGGCATTATCATTAATAGTTCTAAGAGAGCCAACAATGCAATGAATCAAAACACAGACAGCAAATACTATGCAGTGTCTCTCTAGCTTTTTAATTCACACAGAGTGACAAATATACTACTTAAAGTTGGTGCTTAATCATTGTTCATTTTACTGTATTCCTCACCACAAAACAAAATTAATTACATGATAAATTTGTTACCAGTGTTCTGGCTGGTTGCTGGAAAATTCTTTCTACAGTACAAAAACAATATCAGGGACATTATTTTATTTAATTACAGTGTTCTTCAACAGAAAAAGCTGTGATTCTTTTTTGTGTGAAATTGTCACTTACTAATAGTTTGTCCCTGAAACCATGCTACAGTTTCACTTCTGCTCTCCTCTTCCATACTCTTTATTTGTGCTTGTAAAACTATCTCATCCCATCTTTTCGGCTGAATTACACTTTCCTGCTCTGTTTATGGGAGGATGAAAATTATAGCAAATTGATTTGATTTCTGAAGTTTTGTCAAATTACATAAATGTCTGTATGTTAAACCTGTTCCATTTCCCCTAGAATAAAGCAATGCCAAAATTCAGAAAGGAAAATAAAGTATTTTTTCTGACTGAAATTATGTTGGCTTTTTTTTATACACGTGGGCGTTCAGAGTTTGACTCAATAACAGAAAAGACATTAGGACAAAGAAGGAGTTTTTTGCATTTTATTACAATGATTTTCCAAAATAAATGTAATAGTACAGTGGCTGTTACCTGCTGGTACTGTTGGGAGTAAATTTTACAAAGGAGCAGAGCTGACAATATATGACTGGCATAGGAAAATATCCTACACTCTCCTGTATATTTTTCTTGTAGATTGTACAGCTTTTTGAAGTAGTAAACTGTTCCTCCAAAGAATGTTTCCTTGGTGCTTTATGTCCCTTTCAAAGCAATCTGGCTGCATCAAAGCCTTGCTGTGCTCTGGTGGGGCATTTGCCCATGCAAGCCTTCCTAGTATGCTACACTGGCATAGAGATTCTTGGCAACACAACAGAAACCACCTTTTTCAGCCAGAGTATTAATTTTAGGCAAAAAATGCTACTTGATTGTGGTCAGCAAGGAAATAATGTGTTTGTGTGATGCTCAGAAGTAAGCAGCTACCTCTGGAGCTGGGATCTGAGAGGACTTACTGAATCTGGGTTAATAGTTTGAAACTGAACTGCAGCCAATGGAAACTGAGCAGTATTTTTGTGACTATAGACTTTTTCCTCATATATGTGTATGCTGGGTAGCTTTTATTGCATTCAATTTTGCAGTATTACCTGCTGCATTGTGTCAAAATGATGTTACATGTTGAATGAAGATAGTGAGTGCCAAGAACAGAAAGAAAGGAAAGAAAATCCTATTTTCCAAATGCAATTTCTGATTCTTCAGAGCAAATTGGAGCATGAGGACTCAGTCTGATAAGAAATAACATATTTAAAGTACAGAAGTGGACATTAAGTAACTAGAGAATTGCATGACCCCACTTTAGTGTCAGAGTAGAAGTGCAATAGATGGATTCAGGAATGCCCCAGCCAAACATTCCTTTTCCATTTATTTGCCAAAGTGATGTGAATTTCTCATTGTCCTACTGCTTATTCCTGTCCCTGCTTATAGAATGTGGCTAAATCTTATATTTGAGAAAGGTGTGGCCAGTACTGTGTGAGAATACTTAAATGACTGTTGAAGCTTAAATACTTCATTCCAAATTAGCAAATTTCAAAAAGTTCTCTAAAAACGCGTGTTTTGTGATCAAACAGACTACTTGTTTCTTGTTATATAACCTATGTAATTTCATTATCTCAGAAATTATGCTTATTTTATTCCTTTAACAGCAGACTAGCTAATTTGAATTTTCAAGTGTTGATGATGGTCCCTTCTGGAGAAAAGCAGACAGTTTAGATTAAATTACATGAAAATACAGTTTTACTCTTGATTTTATTTTTTTACGTCCATTTGCTTGTTTGTTCACTTGCCTTTTGTGTTCATTTGTAAAAGAATAGTGCTGTAATCACATAGTGTTTAAAGGGCATATAATACAGCTTCATGACCCTGTTTTAAAAATGCTGCTCCATAGTATTTGAGTTTCATTATCGGTTTCTTAATTTTCTGTACGTAAGTGAGCAAAGGGGGGTAGTGCCAATCAAAGCAGAAGACTTTCAGACTTGTGTAGAAAGAAACTAGAGTTAAAAAAAAAAGTAAAAGAACTACTCAAGAGCTCTCTCATTGCCTCCCTCAGCTTCTTCCTAACTTTTTTCCAAATGAGATATAACAAAAGAGTAATTCCTTCCTAGTAAAATGTTTATAGAAGCAGATTTTTTCATGTTTTTTTTAAGTTACTTTGACCCTCCTTGACCCCTCCAGTAAATAAACCAGTTGACCTTTCCAATACATAAACCAGAGGTCGATTAGGAAATAAAATAAACTTTTTTCCATGATAATTTTATAGAAACCAAAATATTTATGAGGAATTTGAGTAACACTTATGTGATTAAAATTTTCCTGTCTTTTTAATGCATATTAACTTACACACATATTTAATCAAACCACAAGTAATATGTAGTGAATTAATAACCAAAAAAGGCCTAATATAAAAGAGCTGAATACAACTCTAAACAAAAAGCTCTGGTTGGGAATAAATCATGTGTTGTCATCTGTAAGAATACTTAATGAATGTGTAAGCATACTCTGTGTATATTGAATGCATAAGAATATTTTTTCAGGTTTGTCCAAGCCAGGTGTAGAAAATAAAGAAAATAAATCTTGTTTAATTAAACAAATCCTCGAATATGTGGCAATGTACAAACTAATGATAAAACATAAATAGAGGAAATTATTAATGAAGAGGAAATTTAATGAACTTGGTTTTCTTCCTGATTGCTGAGGAATCTTTGTTTTGATGTGTGACAGAGGGATTCAGGTGAGCTGAAGAGCAATTGCCCACATGGATGATGCCCGTTTTTGCAGGGGGGACAAATGAAGGAACTATGGGGATTTGAGGTGAGGTTTCAGCAAAGAGTAAGTCTGTAATAATGTGAAATTTCCTGAGAAAGCCTACCTGGATGACTTTGAGAGCTGTAACAAGATGGCATTGGTGTTTTGGTGCTTATAAAACTGCTTCTGATGGGATATGAGGTATGAAGGCATAAAAGGAGGCAGTGGAACTCACATTTATCTAGCTAACTTTATGGGAAATTAGAACTGGATTTTCTTAGGGTTTTCTAAAATGAAACTGTAATTTTATTTATAGTAACTGGATTGAATAATGTACTAATGCACATGAATTTACTCAAAACATATCTTATTACAAAAATGAATAAGCCCATGGATACCCATAGTCAAATCAGTTACCATAAAACACTTTAAGCTACCAGTTGGATTTCTGTTTACCCACAACTGCTTGCAGGAGATAGGGGCTTTCAGTGGTGGTTCACTGTTGATGGTAAAGAGCACCTGGCAATTCCAGAGGGTTTTCTTGTCAGAGGAAAGAAAGGCAGAAAGAATATTGCGAAAGAAGAAGGAGGCAATGAGATAAGGGATTTTATGGTGTGGGATGTTTTTATTGTTTTCAGCAGGCTCTCTCTAAAGTGAAGTACAGGGAAAATGAAAAAGTAAATGGAACTGATCTATGATAGAAGCCTTGAGGCATTTTATTCCGATTAGGAGTTAAAATCCCAAGGTGATGAAATTGTTAGAGAGAGAGTGATGTGGAGGGTTGGTGGTCTTAGTGAGAAAGCAGCCTTTAGTGCTGTGTGAGGGTGTGACTGAATGGAAGGCTTCAGGTAAATTTGGTAGATGCATGGTTTAACTCAGCTTTGAAATACTATTTTATTTGAATTATGTAAAATACTTTGTCATCATAGCTCCTAAGAGCAGCAAAGGAGATTCTTACTGTGGGCTGGCTGTTGCAGCAGCTCACTGGACTTGATCAAATGTGACTTCTAGTGCAAAAAGCCACAATGATGAACTGTTCTTCTCTGACTGTAGGTATTTTCAGTAAATTTTAGTGCTGATGCTATTCAGGATTTTCATTCAGTGATATAATTGCTGTGAGCATTTGCAAAGGGAAATGAGGTGATGTACTGCAATGATAATCTAAATTAATTATATGGGACTTCTTAGATGAGCTTATTGGAAAATCTCTTTAAATGCTGCCAAATGTTAAGCTTGATGTGTAGGAATACAGAAAGTATCTTGTGTTTATGAGGGAGAGTTGCTTGTTCTGAAATAAAGATTCTTTGGAGAAGAACTTGATGGAAATTCCAGAAAATATTAAAAAAAAAATTGAGCATCTGATGTAATGCTTTAACTAAAGCAGTGTTTATACTTGATTACTGAAAATCAGGGAAATGAGGCAGGAGTAAAATCGTGAAATTTGTAGTGAAATCACAGTCAGTTGTTATGCTGATCTAATGCTAAAGATAGACTGGAAGATAAGGAAGAACTCAAACTGGAATTACAAGGATACTTTGTAAACTAGAATACAAATGTAATAGCAACAACAACGGCTAGTTTTTCAAGTGGAACTAATTTTTAATTCAGTAACAGTCTGATACTACTTATTTTGCATAATGCAAACAGGTTTTAGAAATATTAGTTGTTGTTTTGGTTTGGGTTTGTTTTTTGTTTTTTTTTTTTTTTTTTCATCCCCTAAAAGTGTGTGTACTTTGGGTGGAACTTTTTTTAGCATTTATATTATGTGCATATATATATTCTTAGCTTACAAATACACTGTCTGATGTGCATCTATCCCTATAGTGTATGAAATTACAACCTGGTGGCATTCAAGTATGGAGTAGCACTGAAGAGAACAGCAGATTATATGGAAGATAGGTCCATGTCTTTAGAACTCTTTGTAATGATTAAGCTCATTTTGAAGAAGGAGGCTCACTTCCAACCAGTTTAGGCATCTTGATATACAGTCCTCTGAATTCCACAATATAGCCAGTTTAATGGAGACACATAGAAGGATGTAGCCTGGAATTAAGTTTTAGCACAGTCTGGAATGCATTCCCTCTAAACCCTGAGGAGTACTACTTGCCTCAGAAGATGCCACATAAATTCAGTGAATGTTTGTCATTGTAGTCTTGCCAGAAATATTCAATCTTCTCCCACAAAAATGAATGGGTTAGTCCATGCAATATCAACAACTATATAATAGTTTTATTAAGGACAAAAAACAAGAAGCTAGCTCAGGTAAAATTTCTTTGTCTATAGAAAGAACTCAATTATTGTAAATCAAGCCCAAATTAAAACTGCATTGAGTTTCACAGAGTAGCCAGCACATTTTTAGTGTTTTAACCAGGAAGACTTGCAATGTACCTGTACTAATGGAAAGCAAACATTACAGCTTGGAAGAGTATAACTCAGCACTTTATCCTGGCTTATCTTGTGTATGCTTTCTAGATTCTTGTTCTTTATGCTGAAAATCATCCTTATTGTTTAAATTGCCTTTGTAAAATATGACTTTCCTTGCACTAGAAAAGCAAACATTTTGTGGCACACTCAAAGGATCTGTTTTAGTATCAGAAAAAGCTGTGTGTGGGTGGTTTTTTGTACCTGCTTGAAAGCAGGTAGTACACAGCTTTGTATGCTTGATGGTCCATTTACTTTCCCTCAGCCTCCTCTTATGTAAGATGATTGTATATTGTCCGCCTTGCAATCTCTGATCCTTTCGACAAGGATAATCATGGAAGTGTGAATGTGATCTCGAGCTTTCTCTTGAAAGATAAGGGAAATGAGGAGCAGAGTGGAGCCCTGAGTGAAGGCCAGCAGGGAGTGATCTTGGGTAGTGACTGAGAATGTTTGCTGGGGAACAGAACTAAACTCTGTCCTTACCCCATTAGAAAATGAATGATTTCCAAATCTGTTATTTTATGTAGACCACACAACCCACAGTACAACATGTTATTGCAGTTCTTTGCATTGCATCTGTGCTTTCAATTTGAGAGGCCTTTCAGCATCCACCTCATAGCTTCAGCTGTGTTTCCAGGAAAACATGGTCAGAAATACATTTATCAAATGTCTCTTTGGAGTTTAAAGCCTTTATTTTTGTTCTTCAACTAGAACTGGAGATGGGAATAAATACTGAGCAGGGCCACTCTGCAAAAGAATTCAAGTTTGTGTAAAGCTTATCATTTTTTATCTTTTCCTAAAGGAAAGGGAGCATCACAGCTGAATGAGCTTTTGAATTGACCTAAAAGAAAAGTACAATACTTATCTTACCTCCTTCCATCTGGCTACAAAGGTGGGAGGGAAAGTCAGGATACAGTGTGCATCAAGTTCATGGTTTTGCTAATCATCAGAAATCAGTTTGTCAGCAGAATCTAGGTTTTGAGTGTTCTTGGATGAAATGAAGGGAATACTATATCTGAAAACTTTTAATATGAATTTTCACAATAGTAGTATTTGTGATGGGCACACCTTGCACTTCTGTAAGCTTCCTGACCATAAAGCTATTTTAATTAACCATTTTGTTACAAAAGAAGAAACCAATCTATTTATTGAGGAAATTCAAACATATGATTTCAATGTATCTTGAAAGTACTCCTGGACATATGCAGTAAGCCATTTTGGTGTGCTTTGAAAATCACGACCTTAAAATATATGGCTTCTACTACTTTGGTTTAGTGGGGTGTCAACTGAACAGGCAGCTACAGTACAAGATCAGGTGTCTTTATTCTTCAAAGAACGTAATCAAAAAAGTGAATATATTTAATTATTGCCTAGGAAGTACAAAACATGTGTGGAAAGAAGTGGTACATCTTTTGTATCTTGAAGTAGATAGCTGAAATTGTAGCTGTGTCTAAAATATCTGCATTGTTATTGAAGAATATCTAACACTAAGTGCTTATTTTTCTCTATTTAATAAACACAGTCATCCAATTTCATCATTTGATCAGTCTTTAAATTCCCCAAGTTTAAAAAATATATTTATATTACCTTTGATGCTTTTCAGCATGTGAGGAAAAAGTTGAGTCTGAACTGAATAACAAAGAGTTTGAGCCTGTGGGAGAACAATTCTTTGGGTTTGTTTTTCTTCATGGAAGAACCTATTAATAGGAGTTCCATAGGAACAGTTCTCTTGTCTTTAATAATTGTCAGTTATTTTAGACAAATAGATTTTATACATGCACCAAGAAATTTTTGGCCTTTGCTGTCATGTAAGTTCATAAGCTGCTTAGTAGTTGTTAAAGCTGTCAAAGGTTATTGCACAAATAGATGATATTTGTAGTTTTTAATTCACAGTCATGTTCTGTCACCTATGTGTGAACAGCAATATGATAACAATGATATAGGAACTGGGACAATTCTTGCTGTTTGTTTCTTTTCAGAAGATAATTTGGCTGTTACCAGTGGCAACCTTGAGTTCAATTTTGTATTAAGAGGATTATCAAGTGCACTGCCCACTTTGCTCCTCCCAGCACTAAAATTGGTACTAGTGAGAAGGTAGAAATCAGGCTCCTAAAATTCTGACATTTTCTGGAAGCAGAAACATCAAAGTTATTTGGGTCACTTCTTTGGCTAAGATAACTATTGCTTAGAGTTTCTCACACAATTGATCTGAAGAACAGCTGCCCTGGGCTTCCAGCTGGTGGTGTTGGAAATATGGATGATGAATTACTTCAGTTACATATCCAGTTCTTATCCAGGCATGAAGAAAATTAAATGCTTATTTCTTATCCTCCCTCCTCCTCTTTCTAGCTTATTTCTGTTATGAAAACTTTAATTTATCCTTTGCATTAAGTTATTAACTTTTAGCCAGTTTGTATGTTATTTTTAAGATCATAAAGGGTTATTTTTTGCAAAATTTTAAAGGAGGAGAAATTTCATGTATTGTTTTATTTTAGCTGGAATTTTGTATGTTGTGCGTCTAGCACAAATATATACCAAAAAATACCTTCACTATATTAAAGATATTTTTAAACAAATAATCAAGTTTGAGTAAAATCAGATTAGAACCTTGGAGTAAAGGAAGAACTTGCCAGCTTGTGTCTGAACCACAAGTTTTCATCCTGAAGACTGACATTTAGCATCCAGTGCTTTGTACCCTGGAAAATATCATGATGCCATGGGGTTTTTTTGGCCTAATCCTCCTTGGACTATGGGAGTAGCAATGTTTTTTGTGTCAAGGGAGGAAGTAATGATTTCCTTCAGACACTACAAGATGTTATTTGCTATTATAATCTTGATAAACAGTACGATCCGCTTGTGCGGTGGCCCTGTGGGTTAGTCAAATTTTAGGATCTCTGAAGAGTTTTTGAATTTACCTTAAAGAGTAGGACCTGATCAAGAATCCTGAAACAGCAGTGGATGAATGAATGCAAGGTGTGAGTTGTAAATACACAAGGAGGATCCTTCCATGTTGATGATGAACCACTCCATGGTTAGCCACACAAACAAACAAATAAACCCTAGCAAGGGGAACAGAAAAGAAAAATAAGTGATTTTTTTTATGTTTGTGTGTTTTCTGTGTTGGTTTTTTTTTTTGTTTGTTTGTTTTGGTTTTTTTTTTTTTGTCTTGTTTTGTTTTGATTTTTTTAAAATTTCCTTTAAAATTAGTACTTGGTGTGTTCAATCAAAGGTCTTGGAGTTGCAGTCAAGCCACCTTCAATTTCTGGTGAAATATTCATATAATTTAGGCACTAAGGAGGTAATGTGGAGTTTCTGAGATTAAACTATGCCAGGTCCATCTAATTTCTTCCTGTGTTGGGATAATCAGCCCTGCAGATCAAGAAGGAGCTATAAAGTTTAGAGTAGTTTATGTGATACTCTCATAAGCCTATTAGGGAAACTGTGGATAGGTAAGTTCAGAACTAATTAGGAGAAGCACGGTCTGAGAGTATTTATCTGTCAACTTCAAACATACATAGGGTGTGATTTCTATGGGCCTTTCCTAAATTCAGTTCTCTTCAATATCTTTCATTAATAACTGTTAAGCTGAGTGATTTTTCTATTCTGCGAAAGTACCAGGTACTGCTGCTGTAGGACGAATGGCAGGTACAGACAGAACAGCTGCAGTGCTGAAGTGTCCTGAAAGGAGAATTATGTGAACTGACAACAATTTAAGTGTAAGGTAGTTCCAGCTGAGTTTCTATGGATCAAATGGAAGTCTGAATAGCTAGAGAGGTAGATCTGCAGGGAAGAGCAGTGGTCTGCAGGATGAGCAAAAGAGCTGCCTTGGCAAATGTCTTTGTAAAATGTAAACCTCTGACTGGAAGCAGTGAGCAGGATGCCATCCATCTCTCAGGTAATCCTTCTTTCTTGTTCATACCTTTTACACAGCAGTGTATTTGGGTTTGGACAGCACACTTGCATTTAATTCGGTCTGTTTAGACTGTTTTCTTTATCCTTCTTTCTCCTTTTCCTCTTTCCTTACACCTACTGTATACAAAATTTGTGGGTCTCCTGAGTCTAGAGAAAATGAGCTTTGGATAACACAAAGTAATCAGAAATCCTCTTCTCTTTTGCAGAATTTTGCATTAAGAGTAGGGATGATATATAGCAGGTAGGTTTTGTGAAGTCTTTTTATTAAACATACAGCAAAGCACCCTTGAAAAGATCATTGAATGCATTGTTTCAAAACCTTTGATAAGAAAAACAGGCAATAGCTTTGAGATTTGGTTCCTCTTTTTTCCATTAAGTGCTTCTATTCCCTGTGTCTCCTTTTCCTGTAAAATTTTGAGTCTTCATTTAGCTGCTGTCATTCAAATCTCTGAGACAATTCCATTGGAATGTGGTTCCTGTTGAGAAGTTTACATACCTTTAACAGTAACTGAAGCATGGAAGTCTGTTTAACTGTGCTAGGTCAAACTATGTACAGCTTCTAGATATGCAGCTTTTTAACAAGTCTTGGAACAACTTTATCCACCAATTAATATATCCTGTACTAGATCAAATGCCAAATAAATTTACAGCTGCTCTTTTTTCAGCAACTCTTTTGATCATAGAAATTCTTTCAGAGCAAATCGTCTGTATGTCTGTAGCATTTTATACTAATAAAGTGTCTAATGTCTGTATCACATCTAATTTCAAGTTTCCAGAAGGCTTTTGCATGACTCACAATGTGACTGGACTCTGGGAGTAACTTTCTTTAAAAAAAAAAAAATCCTGTAAAACATGATGAGGTAATAACATCAAGTTGATAGCTGAGTATTCCATTCACAGTTGGAGAATGTATGGAGAAAGGGGATTGGAAGAAATGATGAAAATGAAGAAATAATAAATGAGGAATAATGAAGAGAAAAATTTAAAGGAGAAATTTTCTTTTGGGATTTACAGATCTTCTTTCTTTGATCTTATTTTAGTATTTGTGTCTTCCCTGCTAAATTTATGTGACAGATCTGGATTACAGAAAGGCAAATCTTGCAAGAAAGTATTTTTAAACTTGAAGTTTAGGGCACTACAGATCAAATCCTGGCTTGAGACTAATACAATGCCATTAGCATCAAAAAGGCAACACTGATTTACATGAGCTATGTGTCTGACCTTTTGTTCTTAAGAAACTTTAGAATGATTTACAATTTAGTATCATACATAGTTATTTTTCAAACCAATTTCATTTTAAATGTTTCTGTGATAATGATAACTTTGCTTTCAACTGTCATGAAAGTCCAAACTAAAGCAAAGCATAATATAATCAAAATACTTCAAAAATGCAGCTCATTTATTAGGTAAATTCTGACTTATCAAGTGTCCTTGAGATTCTGAGTTGTCTCTGATCTTACATCAAAAATTCTCCTTGTGCCTTCTCCAACACTCATTATTACTCATTAAGGGTTAAGATTTAGACATTGGAAGTAAACGCCAGATTTTTGAAAAGCAATAGAGTTTTCCTCTTAGAAATCATTCTTTTCAGGCATCACCATTAATTCAAGCTTTGAAAGAGGGCAGCTGTGAATAGACATCATGGATACGGGCAAATAAGTTTCAATTACAAAAAGTAACAGAAGAAACCTAAACCTGCTCATGCTTTAAACTGATTTCTCTGGAAATCAGTTTTAAATATCCTCTCATGCTTGGGGAAAGCAGTCGATGTGGTGTTTTGAGCTTTGTCACTTAAGACTAAATCCAGCAAGACCAAGAAAACCCAGAAACCCAGACTGTTGTGCATTTCTAGTAAAAGGCATTTCACTGAAAGTAAACATGTAAAAAAAGTGTCCCCAGATTTAATATTGTCTCACTGTGAGAAATCACGCATCAGAAACAACAACAAGAAGCCTGGGAGTAAAAATATGTGGTCAATATCTACTGTACCCAAAAGGAGAAGAGAAATTCCAGGATATTGCTTCAACTGAAATTACAGCATCTCTGAACATAATGGAGCTTAGTTGTATGCTAAGAGGACAGGTTACTTCAACCCCTTCATTTAGGTGTCAAGAGTGGCAATGATTTTCTGTAATTTGTCTAAAAATAAATCTGACTCGGTTTTCTGTTTAGAAAGGAAATTATTTTACAGCTCTGTGAAGACACAAAAACACAGAGCTTTGAAAGCCAACAGTGTTACAAACATATACTGGAGCTGTGGGTGGTACCTTACACACCTTTCTCCAGGGTTCAGAGTACTTGCTCTTCTCTGTGCAAGGTGAACCTGGGCTCATGCAGGTGGTAATGCAGAATTTGCCAGGCTGTGCTCACTGGGGGGAATCTGAAGATTGCAAAACTGACTGTAGTGTGTATTGCATGTGGAGTGTGGTTACAGGTTGATGAAGCCTGAAGATAACCTTTCTTTAAACAAAACTTGAATTCCATTTCTAGCTTTGCATTCATCCTTGTCATCTGAGATGTATTTTCATGTGAGGTTTTAATAAAATTTTACATGTATATATGTGTGTATATATATATATGTATGTATACATACACACCATTCAAAAAATTGATGCACTTCTGTAAGCATGACTTAGTATGTAAAATTATCTTATTTACTGAGATTTATATCACTGAGCCAGGACAGGATTTCTGACCCTACAGGGAGACTGGGTAATTGATTTCCTCCCTTGACTTCCTGTTGCAAGTGTTTGAAAAAGCTTTATTTATTTTTATATAGACCTCCATGAGAAACAGTTTTCCAGACATGTGTCCATACAGCTATTGTGATAGTCTGGGTGCTTTCTATGTGGTATTTGTTTGGTTTTTAAATGAATTTTTCCAAGAGGTGTTTCTGTTTGCAATTTGTGTTGCTGTAGTAGTGCTGAACATTAATTTCTTGAGTAAAGAAGAGCAAGGGCAAGGGTTGATACTGCCGATGAAAATGATGCTAAATGTGTAATACCTCTCAAACATAATGGGTGTGCTGCTTTTAAATCAAAGATATAAACGTGTATCCTGTGTGCTGTAAGTGACCTGGAAAGAAGGAGATGTAGGAGGAGTCAAAACTTAACAGCTATCTGAATGGAAAAGGGAGAGAGGTGAGGGAACTGCTGGCTGGACCCCTGAAGACCAAAATCCACTTCAAAAAAGGCAAGTAAGATGTCATCTATTTCTCAAGAATCTTGGACTAAATGCATTTCCTAGTGGAAACACTTAATAGGAGTTATAACTGAAATCTGTTGTGAGATACTAGTGTTTAAATCATATGTTGTTTTATTTAAGATCAATTTGTGTCATCCTTTCCCAAACTGAAACACTGCAGCTTTCAGTGGAATACTCTTTTCCACTTCCATACTCCCCCTCTTCCCCCAAAAAGACAAAGCACAGGATTTTTTTTTTTACCATTTACTGCTAATCTGCAGTCCAAACTCAAAGCCAAGCCACCTTGCAGCCAATAGCCCCTGTTCCAGGGAAGCTGCTGGTTTAGTCTGAGCTACTTCTCTGGCCTGGAAAGATGTCCTGTTTAAACATCAGCTCCTCCCTTGGTGCTTACACATGGATGAGATAAGCAAGGTAATGCTTTCTGAATGGGGAGCTCTGTTGTCATTTTCCCTGAACGGAGATCAAATTGTGGATGAGTATCGACGATGAATAGAGATGGGGACAACTGACTGGTGAGCAGAATCCAAATTTGTTGTGGAATACCTATGCTTATATACTACTTTAGGATGGCTAATAATGTTTTACTACAATGATTGGGTTAATCATCACATAAACAAACTTATGCATTTTACAATATCTCTTGCTTGCAGAAGTCTTGATGTAATTTTCTTTTCCAGCAAGTCAGTCTGATTTAATCTTCTTGCAATCTTGATTTAACCCTCAAAGTTCTGTTTGCTCTTGCCAAGGCATCCTGTTTATCAAATCCCTTATGCTAAAAAGGTCCAAAGTCCATCATCTGTCTTGTGTGTCCCAATAGATCAGCATTTGCATAGCTGTGCTTGGTTCCCTCACCTGATCTGTCAGCCCTTGGTGCTGACTCTGTGCTTTGTGCTCTCTGCTGATTACCTGGATTGATGAAGAATTACTTTACTTCCATTAGCATCTATCACCCTTTTGCATGCTTGTGCCAAAAAGTTTATCTTGCCTCTAGTCCCCAGGCTCCCTCCTTTCTCTCAGGAGCCTGGATGGAATTTTCCTATTCTCACGTTTCCTTTTTTCTTTCCTTATCTTTTTCTGGCTGCAGCCTAGTGGTGAATTATAAAGTACCGGGTTTTAGTAGGAGTCTTAAAAATAGAGACACAGGAAAAGGCAGCTTCCACCCAACTCTGCAACTTCCCTACAGACTAAAATATCTTTCTCTCTTTGCTCTTTTCCTAGAAAATAATTTATGTCACTAACATGGAAATAGCTATTTCCAAGGTGCACTCTAACTGATCCCACTAATAAATGTTGTGATGCCAAAAAACCCTCTACTGAACTGCTGTTCATATGCCAAGTGATGCAGTATGTTATTTGTGCTCCAAATAGTGGTGGTGTCATTAATATCCCCATTCTGGTGAAAGGAGGGAAATGGGCTTTAATAATTTTGAGAATCCCAATTAAGTTAAAAGATCAGATGTTCCACTTATCCCTAATTTCCTGTTTTTGGAAAGATGACACTTGGAGAGAAGAGTGTCCTTAAACAGTGAGGAGTTAAAAAACAAGAACTGTCACCTTTAAATGGTGGGAAAACTTATTTATACAACTTCCATGTATATATACACTGAATGTTAATTAAAGCAGCCTTTTCTTTTCTTGGTAAAATCTCTCAATCATGTAAAGCAACATCTGCAATTTTATCTTGATCAAAGGCTTTTAGTGAGTGAAAAAACAATGCATTTTATTTCAGAAGGGAAAAAAAGTCTTTTTTTTTTCAAGAGCTACTCTCAAGGGCTATATCTTGAATATAAATGGACATAACATGCCTTTTCATTTTTTCCTCCTCTTCATTCATAGATATTTCCTGCATGCTTTACATGTTAGACTTGTCTTAAATGTCGTTCAAGGTATTTTCTCATTTATAACTGTTTTCTGTAGCTCCTTGGGTAATTCTAGGCTATTGCCTTTTCACACTTATTGGGAACTGGCAGAGGCAACATATTCAGGTCATATAAGTTTATTCAGTACAATGTTTTTTGAGATGATTTTTGAGTGAGAATGCTCAAGTGGGTAGCTTAATTTTAACAAGAACTGCCAGCAGCTGCAGAAAATAAGTTTTTCAGTGAATTGTGTTTTATTTTATTCTACTAAAATCTTAATTTCTAATTTAAAATTAACTCTATGACCAAAAATAATTCATTGCTGCTGTTAGATGACTAACTCAAGAAATACATTTTCTACACTTCCAGCTTTCAAGTCACGTAATCTTTCATGTGTAATTATTGCAGCCAACAAAGTATGGTAGATGTAAGCTTCTAAATTAATTTACAGCAGTTAGAATCCTTGAACTTTCATAAGTTTGTTTCTTCAGAGCATGGACATATGGAGTAAAATGGCTAAATGTATCTAACTTGTGGAAGCAATCTTATGGATGAAATACCTGAGCTCCAGAAGGGATGCAGTCTTTTGGTTGGATTGATTTTGACTTTTCTCACCTGAGGAAGTCTCACAATGAGTTGTTGATTATGTAGCTGCACGATGTAATCGTAGTTTTTCGGGCTGAGAAATCCCTCCCGGCTAGCTTGGGATTCACGCCCGCATGAATACAACATAGATGAAGCAAAAGACGAGAAGCGCTCTTTCTCCACGTGGTTCTGATGTCCTGGTTTATTAGCTGGAAGGGGACATTAGCTCCAAACGCCACCCAGGTGAAGAAAAGAGGCCGAGTCTACCTCCCAGTGCATATTTATCCCCGAGGGAATGGGGGGGGCGGGGACGGAGGGTCGCAGCCAATGGAATACTGGTGAGGAGGGTCGAGGGGAAGGGTTACAAGGGACAGAGTGCACCTGGGTAGGAGCGGAGGGGTAGAAGGCAAAAAAAGGAACAGTCCGTGTAATATCACCCCAGTGCAAAGACATCTAAATAACTATTTAGTGCACCACAACAGCTGCAGAGATGTGATGCTACTCCGTTTGTTGTTTCAGAGATGCGATGTGAACCTTGTTTTCTGTAAGTGGAGAAATTCTCAAACCCTGAAAAGTTGCTGCTGCAGCAAAATTCTCTTCTCTTTCTCCAGAGAAACCTCTATCAAGAGACCTGTAAAAGAGGGAGGCATGAGCACAGCCTTGGTGAGCTACACCCCTAGGGTCCACTTCTGTACTCTTGTTCTCTCCTCATATTATTATTTCTTTTTTTAAGGCAGGACTGATCAATCAATGTTCTTAAGAATTTCCTTTAAAGACTTCTGATTCAGTGATGTCCTCATTAAATATCAACTATGGCCCGCAGCCCTCGAAGTAAACCACCAAGATAAAATGGAAGAGGTAGTGTTTGGTGCTAAAACTGCCTGATGTTTTTTCAACACAAGAGTATTTCAGTTGTGATTTTGTGACCAAACTGCAACTCTTTCAGTGCAAGCTACTATGGCAGAAAGGATTTCTCCTACCTTTTTTAGCCTTTCTTGTTAATAACAGGCAGAAAATCTTCCTAAAACCAAAATCAGTATACATACGCTTCCATCTGGCTGGAAGCTCTGCAGGGTTCTAGCATTATTTCAGTAGCTGAAGTTTGTAGGAACTCTATGAGGGACTGGCTCACAGGTTTTGCTTTTCTTGGAGCTTCCATGCTTTTTTTTTTTTTTTTATTAGGGGTATTCACATGTGCTCACATGCCTTAGAAAGGCACTGTTGAAACCTTAGGACTGCTATCCTCTGAAGCATAGAGCCCTGAAATGGAGTGTGGAGTGTACCTTTTTTAAAGGGTTTTTATTGTTTTGAAGGGTGTATGGCTTTTTGTATTGTTATATGTTGTGGTTTAACTCCAGGTGGCAGCTAAGCACCAAACAGCTGCTTGCTCACACCCCTTACTCACTGGGGAAGAAAATAATGGGGTTAAAAAATAAACCTGATGAGTTGAGATATAACAATTCAATAACTGAAACAAAATAAAACATCATAATGACAATCAAATTATAATTCCAGTAGTGAAAGGAAGAGAGCAGGAGGAATAAAACCAAGGAGAAACAAGTGTACAACACAAGTGCTGACCATACACTGAGTGATGCCCAGCCTATCCCCAAGCAGTGACCAGCCCCTCTCAGCCAGCTCCCCCCACTTTATATACTGGGTATGACATTCTATATTACAGCATGTCCTTTTGGCTTGTTTGGGTCAGCTGTCCTGGCCATGCTCCCTCCCAGCTCCTTGTGTCCCTCCTCACTGCCAAAGCATGGGATGCTGGAATGTCCCTGATTTAACGTGAGCGCTGCTGAGCAACTACTTTAACATCAGTGTGTTAGCAACATTGTTCTCATACCGAAACAAAAGCACAGCACTGCACCAGCTAGTAGGAAGAAAATTAACTGTATCCCAGCTGAAATGAGGACATTGTGTTGCTTTGTGGTTTTTTTCCCCTTTCATCTGCATTTCTGGGCAGTTTCTAGGAGTTTGTGAGTAAGCATCAGGGAAGAAGTAGGTGAATGAAAGCAAGTTCTGGAATTACAGTTGCATAACAGGACAGTGATTGGGCAGGAACAAGATGAGAGAACTGGTCAGGAAGGTTGGGCAACAGGAAGGAAGGGAAGGAGAAGGAGAATAGAATGAAATGGTGAAAAATTAAAACAGATTTAAATAAGATCACTGAGACTACAAGATCTGAGCAATAGTCTTAGGTATGCCACAGAGCGGAACCTCAGCATCACTGATGTAACTCATCTTCCACTAAAAGGTCTCTGCTGCCACTCAACTCCCCATAAAATCCTTCTACAAGGTTGCTGAAACCATTTTTAGCTGTTTTTAGGAAAAAAATGTAAAAGTTTTTTTTTTTTTTTTAATAAATGGAACGATGTTCCATACTATGCCCAGGTGTTTTGGATTTCTGTATGTAAGTATCAAATACCATTGTAATGGATGTAATAAAAACCCAGAGTAGTTTACCTTATTCTAAACCAGACTAAATTTACCAGCTGGTTTGCTTTAGCTTTGTTCCCTGGGTTTGCCTCTTTTCACTGATGCATCACCTGTCTGTGATATGTAGTAAAATGCAAATGGCATTGTGAAAACACAAACAACATAATGCTGTGTTGTAATAGTCTCTGCTGCATTTGGGGCAGCTCCAAAGCATTGCTAAACTGCTATTTCTGGCTAAGAAATGGACCAGCTCTTTAAAACAAAATGAAATAATACCTCAAACTTTGATTCTAAAAACTGTGGAGGAAGGTTGTTCCTCTTATAATATCTAGCATTCCACATATAAATAACACTTAATAATTATTATTAATTATTTAGTTAATTATGTGTTTCTTTACCAGATTCCAGAGTTTTCCTTTGAAGTCTTGTCTGCTGTGTTTGACTGTGTCTCTGGAGGTCATGCATTGCTCTTAGGTGGGTCCCCAGAATGTGGAACATGGTTTGAGCCTGCTCTTGAGATTCTGCAATGATCTGCTGGTGAGAGGCACAGCCCACTGCCCTGCATATCCTGGAGCTGAAATGTCCACCTATGGAAGTCACTGTCTGTTTTGAGTCCTTTATGGAAAAAAAAAAAAAAAATGTTGGGGGGGGGAAAGGGAATCCTTGAAAAGAGAGGGAATGTGTCCCAGGGCTGCACTATAAAACATGGTTTATCATGTCTTAAAATAAAATCTGCTTGGAAGGCTTTAATTCCTGTCTGTTGCTACTGTCAATTGGCTTCTTCTGGCTTAGAGGGGTGCAATAAGGCAGAGTCCAAACAAGAAAGAAAAGGGAGCACATTCTCTCACAGTAAACATACAAGTACTTTGCTTCCATGAATTTTGGGCTTTCCCAAGGTCAGCATGACATTGAGCACAAGTGAAACCAAAGTATGTCCTAGGAAGCCTGTAACACTAAAGCAAAACTCATTATTTTCTTGGTCAAACAGTTCTGATGTTAAAACAGTATCTAAAAGTCAGACATTAGTATTTGTCCCAGGTGAGCTCCTGGCAATTGCTATGAAATAAGTTTAGAAAACAAATGCCTGCCCTGATTCATCAGGGATGTGTTGTTAACATGATAATCAAAAGGCCAGTCTTCCCAGTGTTAAAAGCTGTTGAAATAATAAAGGCAAATTCTATCTCCCCTAATAAATCAAGACTGAAAAAAATTTGAAAATTTTTGAAAACTCATGCAGAAATATTCTCTGAAAAGAATCCAGAGTTTCTCCTCTTCTTGCAATTCTTCCTTCTACAAAGTAATTTCTGTTTTGGTTTTCAGGAGGATCAAGGAATTTCAGATTTATACAATAGGAGGAGAAACAATGTGATGAGAAGTCTACCTCTTTCTTTGCTTCTTCAAAAATAAGATAACTATAGCTGCTACTAAGATGAAGTTACAGCTGCATTTCAACAATGAAGAGTAAATAAGTTGGTTTTATCTCTGTTAAAATTGCAGAGTGTTCTTTTTCTTTTCCCCCCAGCATCCCATTTCATTTATTTTAGTGTCCTTTTTCAATAGAAACTCTGAAGAACTGCCAAGTTGGCTTCCATGGTGAGTGATGACTACAGATAACTGGGTTATGATCTTGGCTGAGAAAACTGGAAATGGTACTAACATCCTACAAATACCTACTGTTTAGTGGTCTTGAGATGCTTAAGCAAAAAAAACCAGCTATTTATTTTGAATGCAAGCAATGGATGAGAAGGAAATGTGGCATAATCAAACACCAGAAACCATTTCTAAGAATATGAAGCCTAAAGCCATTAAAAAATAAATAAAGAACCCTCAGTTTTAATGCTGCTAATGATAGATAATGTGTGAATAGTCTGTTCTAGATCTTTCTGGCTATGCAGAGCTGTGTGCTCTTGCATTTTAGATCTCTCCACAGGCTGAGACTTTGCAACCTCTTTGGGTAGTATGGTCCAGCATTTACTACCCCCACAATCTAAAAAAAACGAAGCAAACAAACATCATAATAAAAATAACTTTAAAATATTTGAGTTGAACTTTTTATAACTTATGACTCATGTTGGACTTTTCATAGAATTATATTTCTTTAATTCAGTTTTTGCCCCCTGCTTTGTCACTGGGCCCTGCTGAAAAGCCTCTGTTGTCTTTGCTCAGCTCTGTTAAGTATTTGTTCACTTATTTATTGATAAGATCTCCCCAAAGCTTGTTCTTCCACAGAGGAAACAGTCCTATTTCTCTCTGCCTCTTTTCTATGAGATGCTACAAGCCTTAAATTTAATTGTTTTAATGGCCCAGCTTGTTGGTTCCTCTGCAGTACAGAGGTGTCTATCTCTGTTCCACTGGGATACCAGCAATGGTGCCAGCATTCCAGGGCAGCTCAGTCAATAACCCCCTGCCCCCACTGTCTGTGTCCCTTGTCAGTACTTCATCAGTTTGTCTGTGGAGCCATTTTGGAGCAAACTGACGTGGGTTAAGGCATTTGCCTCCAAATTTGGGTGGCTGAGGAGTGGAAAAACACACAGTTCTGCTGCAGCTTTGGTGGAAAAGTAAGAAAAGCAGTGAGGGTGTGTATATTTTGTCTCAGGAAGCTGGACCTTAAGGAGAAATTAATCTGCACTAGGTCTATGAAAAATAGTCACTGAGCATTTTTTCCATAATGTTCCGTAAGAACGCAATAAAAGCAGAAAATTGTTTAAACATTTTTAATAAGCTAGAAAGTATAAATTGAATACCCTGTGGTTTATGACTATATTAAATGCAATTATATAACATTACCTGCAACATCAAATGCAGCCATAAAATGCAGTTTAAGTATCTCCACAATAATAGAGGTATCTAATTTGTAAGAAAGTGAATTGTAATCAGCACATCACCTGTGGACCAATGTCTTTGGTAGTCACTGACCTTTGAGCTGGAATATGTAGAAATACTGAAACGTGTTAGTTTTTAGTCTTTTCATAAAATTACATAGGCTGTACTGAATTCCCAAATTAACTGTCACCTCCAGAGGATAACTAAATTACTCTGTACTTAACTGGGCTAAATAACACATTTGTTTATCCAGGAGCCAAATTTACTCCTCAGCCCCTCTCCCATTATGACTTCTGCTATTCCAAAAGCCAACATGTCTGCCTTGACATTTTTTAAAGAGAAAAAGCTGAACCTAGGCATTCACTCTAGAATTGTGCTGAGCTCTGCTTGTGTTAGTAGATACATAACTTATTTAAATAACACTCTCCATACACTTGGTTTGCTAGTTCCATAAACCATCTCTTTAGAACTACTCTAAATTGTTATTAAAACATTTTTCAATTTTATAATTGAGATGACAAGTAAACTTGCTTGAGCAGATAGCTAAACCATTCACTTTTTGGACTAAGAAGTAAGAAGCCAATAAATGTAATTAATTTAGAGAGTCACTGGGTATATATTTGGAAGCTTAAGCAGAGTAAGAGTTTCTATGGCATACCGCTCATTCCTTTGTTTCCCTTTTTTCTTCAAAGCCTGAAGTAGGTGAAAGGAAAATTCTATAATTTTTAAATTAATTTTTTAGAGAATAGGCTATTATCTTTGTATTCAGCAAATATATTGGATGGGGTGCAACCAAATTTAGCTTTTGGAGCCAAAAGACAGCTGTTGCATACTGATTGTATTTGTGCCTTCGCTAATGCTGTGAAGCATTTCAGTGTTTCCCATTCTTCACAGACAATTCACTTTGGGAATCTATAATATACATGCAGCCCTCCTAAAGCAAAACTATTAAAGCTTATTAGCACCCCCAATTTCTGTGTTTCAATTTGAATATATCCTTATTTTATATACAATCAGTACTCAATATTTTCACATGTATTGGAGTGTTAACTAGCTTGGAAAATCCTGTATTTCCTTTACTCGCACTTTATGGTTATGTTTTATACACCCAAAATAAAATCCCTTCATAAAATAAAAAAAAAAAAATCTCAAGAAACAAATTTTGCTTAGTTTTCCCAATTTATATATTAAACAAAATGTAACTGACTTAAACATTTGCATGATTGGGTCTCTCTCCTCTCCTTTGTTTTGCATTTGCTGTGTGCCATGTTTGGTGACATTCTAGGTCAGGCCTTGGGGAAGAAAACCTGGACTGAAATGAGCCATTGTTTAGCAAAATGAAGTGGAAATCCACACCACTACACTAAGGGAACTGCCCAGTGACTGAAAGCCATACTCATTTTATCACATACAGTCTTCTATTTTTGCTGGTATGCTAATACCAACTGGTTTACTCTTGATCCATAAAATATATTTCTCTGGCTAGGCTTCCTGAAAAAAAAAAAATTCTTAAATACTGCATAAATCATTTGGTTTATTTAGGCTAATGTTATGTCTGATACTTATTTTCTTGCTAAAGAGCTTAAACATGAAATTTGCTGAAGGAAAAAAACTTTTTGGTCTGTTGTTTCCTCTGCTTATGACTTCCTGCATCCTTCTGTGTGCTGTATAGCATTTCTGTAATGCACACTGAACAATTTTATGTCTGAAATTCTTAACTTCAGCCAGATGGATTCATCATTGGCACAGAAAAGGTGACAGTTGCAACAAACAATATAATATTTTTTCAAGAGTATGCACTGAAGAAATTTTTCCAAATAAGTGTTTGTCATTTGTTTCATTACCAGAGCTCTTGGAATACTGGGAAAATGCAACTGACTTTCAGTGTGAGCCTATGGAAAGCCTGAAACAACTGTCATGTGAAATACCTGTAAATTGTCTCTGTCTTTCTCAACATCATCTTTTATCTGTAGCCTAGAGGTGGTGTTTGACTATTGAGACAGTCTGGTAGTAGCAGTTTTAAAGAGTAAGCAGTGCAATTCTTTCAGTTACAGAGTTTGTCAAATGCAAGTCATGGAACAATGGACTGTGTTCTTGGTTCATAAACCTGTGCTAAGTTATACTGGAGAAAAATTGCCCTGGTGGTTGCATAAGGACTGACTATCTTTAAGCTACAAGCTGTAGTTATTTTTTTGCATGCATTAAATTTATTTGTGAGTCCTGAGAAACCTTGAAAACAATTTTGATGTTAGTACCAGATGCTTTCATCTGCATTTATCTTCATTGAATCTATCTATCATCTATCTATCTATCTATCTATCTATCTATCTATCTATCTATCTATCTATCTATCTATCTATCTCAAAAAAGACAAATTTATTTGAACACATTGCAAGGTACATGGTAACTAAGTATAATTTTTTATTGCAGAAATAGGACACATTTTATGAATTTTCTTATGTGAAAAAGCATATAAAAAGGGCTTTTACTGCTTGACCAAGCAGTAAAATCTAAATCATGAAATACTGATATGGCTTGAAGTTAATAAAAAGCAAACTTCATACAATCATGGAATGGTTTAGGTTGGAAGGGACCTGTAAAGGGTATCTAATCCAATATGCCTACAATGAGCAGGGAAGAGATCAATTATATCAACAATATCGGGTTGCTCAGAGGTCCGTCCAACCTGACCTTGAATTTTTTCAGGAATGGAAATACCCCTCTGGGGAACCTGTGCCAGTATTTCACCACCCTCACTGTAACAGAACTTCCTTATATATGATCTTAAATCAATTTTCCTTCAGTTTAAAACCATTACCCCTTGTTGTATCTCTACAGGCCCTGCTAAAAAGTTTGTCCCAGTCTTCCCTACAGGGCCAGTTTAAGTACTAAAGAAGGGTCTCTCCAGAGGCTTCTCTTCCCCAGGCTGAACTCCACTCTGTCAGCCTGCAGTGAAGCACCTCTGCTTTT
>VZRH01004970.1:451502-474633 GCA_013397555.1 Urocynchramus pylzowi | reverse complement strand
AATTACTTTCTGTTTTTTCCTCGTGGTAAAAAAAAAAAAAAAAAAAAAAAAAAAAGTGCAAAACTTGTTGGACTGAAAGAATTCCTGAGATGAAGTTTTCAGCACTCTCCTACCATCCTCTGTGAAGAAGTTTAATCATCACTTCCAAAACTTGAAATCTGTGAAGATTAATAAATAGTGTCACTCCTATCACTCTTGATGACTAACACTAACAACCTTGTGTATTTAATGCATCTGAAACAGAATTTGCTATCATTACAGCAATGAGAAGTAAATCCCTTTCCAGTGAGACTAATTTTCTGAATGTCACTGTTTCTTTTCCATTCTTTTCTGCTTGCTTATCTTTCAGTGATATTCTCTCCACAGCAGAGAAATCATGTTTCTCTACCCTTTAATCTTTTAGCAGTCAAACCACAACAATACCCTGGGAATTTTTTTTTTTTTTTTTTTTTTTTTTTTTTTTTTTTACTTCTAATAATTGTGGTTTACAGTTGAGTCCAACTGTTAACTCAGTCCTGCCATGTTCACCTCTGAGCCATATCCCTAAGTATGACATCCATACATTTTTCAGATACTTTAGGGATGGAGACTCCTCCATCATTTCCCTCGGCAGCCTATTCTGATCCCTGACTACCATTTTGGTGGAGAATTTTCCCCTAATAGCCAATCTACTGTTTCTGTGTTCTTGAATTTTGGCACTCCTTGCAACAAAGTTCAACAAATCTATAATGAATAAATGAATTAGAAACAAATCCAGTGATTTTGAAGTTTGTGTTAATTGGTTTTAATGTTTCCAGTACTCTTTGGGTCTTTGATCTATGTCATTCTATAGAATGGGGAAGAGGAAAAGTCGAAGTGTTGCAAGGCACCATGAGCCAGGGGATTCAGTAACTTTGCTTATACACAATGGCACTGATCCAAAGTGAATGGTGTTGGTGAGATCTGGAGATCTTTTTCTGGTTTATTTGTAACACAATTTTATGACTGCCAGGTCTGGAATACAGCAATCTCCTGAGGAAAAACCCACTCCCTTATTCTCTTTGCATTCTCATAAAAGCAGAGAGAGCAATTCTAGAGTTGCGTACACATATTTGTGCTTTGAGCCTTGAATGCTCTGTCTGAATGCTTCGAGAATCAGTTTAGCAGTGGTGAAAATTATCTACCAACTAAATTAAGTCATTAGTTCCATGGATATTCAGGGACAACCTTCAGCCAAACAAAAGTCTAAGCAAGCAACTATGGACTCAGCAAGATCATCAAGCTTCCACTTGTTCTATTATTTTTATACATTTTTTCTAATGTTTCTTGATTAAGACTGCTGAAAACTCCAGAGGAAAAGGAAAAAAGTGCAAGAATTGTCTACATCTGTTTGAATCTGCTGTGAATTAGGACCTTAAAGCTGTGTTTAGTTTTCCAAATACAATTCTCTCTTGGTTTAATCAAGTGAATTGAAATTTTCACTCAAAGGTGTAAGAATGCCAATATTGTTCATTCACGCATGGCAACCATAACCAAACCAATATTCACATTTATATGAAATCACTGAAGGGACAATATAATGCTATATGAAACTACTAAGTTTTATGTCCACTACATATGAACAAGATGCTTCATACTGCATTTACAAGGTGCCAGCTATTTTATAATACTTTACAATAGCTGTAGGGTGGGTTAAAATATAGTTTAAAAGCAGAAAAAAACTCATCTTTTCTCCTAATACAGTATTGAGGTTTTTTTTCTTTTTCAAAACAAAGTGACTTTTTAGAAACATCTGTAGAAATAAATGTGTGCTATGATAGGTGTGTGTCTTAAAATAAATTGCAGAATTTAAAGGAAAGGAAATAATGGTTATATACTGTATGGGAAGGGGAAAGAAGTTCAGTACCAATAAATACTGCAATCTGAATGTGCTGCCAGGGGATGTTGAAGGGTATTTTACTAGATTGAAGTTGTGGACTTGTCACCTGACTGAGAATTGGGAAATTACCTGCATATTAGGCAAGGTAGTATCTCTGGTTTCTTGAGATTACAAGGGAGATTTTCTGGTTCATAGATAAAGGTTTAGCCTGTTTGTGCAAGAATGAGAGATAAATGAAAATCTTAACCATCAAAGATATTAAACTGGGGGGAGTGGAGACTTTGGGTTTTGTTTCTTGTTTTGTTCTTTTGTTGTTGTTGTTTGTTTGTTTTAATATAGTTTCTTTTTTATTTGAGAAGTTTCTTTTTTATTTGAGAAAACATCTAATACTGATTTCATAATGCTCTTAGGGTTCCCCTAGCCTGAAAAGAGGTGGAAAAAGCTTTCAGTTTTATTTCCTACTTGGCTAGTCAGCTGGTTAAGGAATAGCAGAGTGCTGAAAAAGTATGAGTTAAACTGTAACTCTGAGCCAGGACTAAATATGACAGACTAGCTCAAATGAAAGGTAAAACATAAGTGCTGTCTTCAGCAGCAGAGCATGAGAACACTCTGGAAAAGAGCTAAAAGGTTTTTAAAGACACCACCCCACCCCCCCATACCTGCTTGTAACCACTAAACTTTTCTTCTTCTGGTCTTTTAATCTCAGTAGCTTGTTTATCCTTGGTTTGTTTGTTTGTTTGTTTGTTTGTTTTCCTGTCCCTACCATTTTTTCATATTTTAATGTCTACTTCTTTGTGTAAAACTGTGCCTTCCACATATGCTCAAATCGACAATGCTGTGTTTTGGTTTTTTTAAGAAAAGAAAAAAAGAGAAGCAGTGGAAGAATAAGGAGCCACCACTAAGCCACGCTGTGCGCACTGTGGGCTTGAGAGAGACTGGAATATTGGTGAAGAGCAGAATGAAGATGAGGAAAAACTCAACTTGCTCGCCAATGGTGTAATTAAGTACTATTTATCCTTTTTACAATATTTACATTGGCAATGCTTCATTAGGGATTTATGGCCATCTGTCTTACAGATTTATTGTATGTGTTGTGGATTTTGAGGTTTAAAACTGCTTTGGAGCTAGATGAAATCCCTCTGCTGCATATATCCTAACACCTGACTTTTCTGAGGATAAAAAGTTTCATGAATCTGGTTACAGCACTTCAAAAAAAACTGCATGGGCTGATGTCACACCAGTGGTCAGTATACTGAGCCTGTAGTCTCATTTGCACATTTCTGTTTTGGCAGTACAGAGGAGAGACAGTGGTCAAGTATTACCTGTGTCTGACATTTTTAACTCATCTTCTTCTCTTTGCTTAGCTTCAAAACCTTTTTATTTTAAATTGCCTTTTTTCAACATAGTTCTCATTTTAAAATGTTTTGGGGTTTTTTTTCCCCCCAGGCACATACCTTACTGCCTATTGCTATAGTTTCCTATTGCTGTGCTGGCTGTGGATGCAGAGCACTGCAACACGGGTAAAATTCTGTTCTGACCCCAAGTGACTTTCCCCAGAGTGTAGCCTGGGCAAAGAGGAAGGGTAAATCTTGCCCAGTGAGGTTAAACCAGAATTCCATGTTAGAAACAGCAGTCTTCTGGTTTGCTACTTGTGCTTATTGTGCATAAAGTGCATCTCCTACAAGGCGAATTGTGCTCACACAAAACAGTTTTAATATCTTTCTACAGACCTTAGGTTTGTTGGTGTTTGCCTGGGGCTATACATCCCAACAGAAGAGAGAATTAGCAGCAATTAAAACAGTGTGGAAATATTATCATAAAATGGAGTCCAGAAAAAAAATATTCACTGAAGTCTCTAAAATGAGGAGAAAAAACTTTTATTGTAGAAACATTGAGAAAATTTGGAGGCATCCAGGACTTCAGGCCTCATGCTTTGTGTTCCCTCAGGATTAGGCACACAGGATCCTGATTTGGAGGACAGCCTTTTCCTACCCTTATATACCTTAGAATTTTCCTATTTTTTTGCAAATAAGTTCAGGACTTAGGCATCTTTTTGTTACTGAGTGGTTTTTGATGGTATTTAACAGGACATGAAAGTTTGTTTTTTGTCTTCTACCAGTAAAAAATAATATCTATTTTCCCAAGCTGATTTTTGGAAAAGAGTAGAGATCAACAGTGCAGATTAACAGAAATTAACCATGATAGAAATAACTATTGCATTAAAGATTTTTATTGTGAGATAAAAAAACTGTGCAAATTGAAAAAGCAGCAAATTGGACCCATCTGTGTTGTGAAGTTTTGATTTGTGCTATCTTTGATGAACTGAAGTGTTCCCATTGTGGGAATGTTTAGTCAAAACTTAATTACAGTGTTAATTTGCCTGCACATAAGTAACATTTTAACTCTTTTTCCCATTTCTACTTAGGTGACTTTTTATTCAAAAGCATGTGAGAGTTGAGTTTAACTCCTGTAACCAAAATGTCAAAGGGCCTATGTCTTAACTCCTCCCCTAAAGGACCAATGTCAACACCTCTAGCTAAAAAGATATTTTTTAGTTTTGCCAGAGAATGAATAAAAGCTCTATTTTGTAAATTATGAGGAGCAATTGAGGGAGCTGGAGATGTTTACCTAGTGAAAAGGAGGCTTGGGGGGACCTTATCACTCTTTACAGCTTCCTGAAAGGAAGGTGTAGCCAGGTGGGTGTTGGCCCCTTCTCCCAGGTTAACAGTGACAAGATGAGAGGAAACAGCCTCAAGCTGTGTCAGGGGATAGTTGTATGGGCTATTGAGCAACATTCTTTACAGAAAAGTTGGTCAAGCAGTGGGACATGCTGCCCAGGGAAGTCCTTGAGTTCCCATCCCTGGAAGTATATAAAAAGATATGTTGATGTGGCACTTAAGGACATGGTTTAGTGGTGGCTTGACAGTTTTGGGTTAATGGTTGGGCTTTGTGATCTTAGAGATCTTTTCCAGACTTAATGATTCTGTGATTACATCTTACTTGAACCTAAAGCTTTGCCTCCNTATATCCTAACACCTGACTTTTCTGAGGATAAAAAGTTTCATGAATCTGGTTACAGCACTTCAAAAAAAACTGCATGGGCTGATGTCACACCAGTGGTCAGTATACTGAGCCTGTAGTCTTATTTGCACATTTCTGTTTTGGCAGTACAGAGGAGAGACAGTGGTCAAGTATTACCTGTGTCTGACATTTTTAACTCATCTTCTTCTCTTTGCTTAGCTTCAAAACCTTTTTATTTTAAATTGCCTTTTTTCAACATAGTTCTCATTTTAAAATGTTTTGGGGTTTTTTTTCCCCCCAGGCACATACCTTACTGCCTATTGCTATAGTTTCCTATTGCTGTGCTGGCTGTGGATGCAGAGCACTGCAACACGGGTAAAATTCTGTTCTGACCCCAAGTGACTTTCCCCAGAGTGTAGCCTGGGCAAAGAGGAAGGGTAAATCTTGCCCAGTGAGGTTAAACCAGAATTCCATGTTAGAAACAGCAGTCTTCTGGTTTGCTACTTGTGCTTATTGTGCATAAAGTGCATCTCCTACAAGGCGAATTGTGCTCACACAAAACAGTTTTAATATCTTTCTACAGACCTTAGGTTTGTTGGTGTTTGCCTGGGGCTATACATCCCAACAGAAGAGAGAATTAGCAGCAATTAAAACAGTGTGGAAATATTATCATAAAATGGAGTCCAGAAAAAAAATATTCACTGAAGTCTCTAAAATGAGGAGAAAAAACTTTTATTGTAGAAACATTGAGAAAATTTGGAGGCATCCAGGACTTCAGGCCTCATGCTTTGTGTTCCCTCAGGATTAGGCACACAGGATCCTGATTTGGAGGACAGCCTTTTCCTACCCTTATATACCTTAGAATTTTCCTATTTTTTTGCAAATAAGTTCAGGACTTAGGCATCTTTTTGTTACTGAGTGGTTTTTGATGGTATTTAACAGGACATGAAAGTTTGTTTTTTGTCTTCTACCAGTAAAAAATAATATCTATTTTCCCAAGCTGATTTTTGGAAAAGAGTAGAGATCAACAGTGCAGATTAACAGAAATTAACCATGATAGAAATAACTATTGCATTAAAGATTTTTATTGTGAGATAAAAAAACTGTGCAAATTGAAAAAGCAGCAAATTGGACCCATCTGTGTTGTGAAGTTTTGATTTGTGCTATCTTTGATGAACTGAAGTGTTCCCATTGTGGGAATGTTTAGTCAAAACTTAATTACAGTGTTAATTTGCCTGCACATAAGTAACATTTTAACTCTTTTTCCCATTTCTACTTAGGTGACTTTTTATTCAAAAGCATGTGAGAGTTGAGTTTAACTCCTGTAACCAAAATGTCAAAGGGCCTATGTCTTAACTCCTCCCCTAAAGGACCAATGTCAACACCTCTAGCTAAAAAGATATTTTTTAGTTTTGCCAGAGAATGAATAAAAGCTCTATTTTGTAAATTATGAGGAGCAATTGAGGGAGCTGGAGATGTTTACCTAGTGAAAAGGAGGCTTGGGGGGACCTTATCACTCTTTACAGCTTCCTGAAAGGAAGGTGTAGCCAGGTGGGTGTTGGCCCCTTCTCCCAGGTTAACAGTGACAAGATGAGAGGAAACAGCCTCAAGCTGTGTCAAGGGATAGTTGTATGGGCTATTGAGCAACATTCTTTACAGAAAAGTTGGTCAAGCAGTGGGACATGCTGCCCAGGGAAGTCCTTGAGTTCCCATCCCTGGAAGTATATAAAAAGATATGTTGATGTGGCACTTAAGGACATGGTTTAGTGGTGGCTTGACAGTTTTGGGTTAATGGTTGGGCTTTGTGATCTTAGAGATCTTTTCCAGACTTAATGATTCTGTGATTACATCTTACTTGAACCTAAAGCTTTGCCTCCCATACCACTGTCACTACAGCCTGTTTCCTGGTGTTTCAAAGGTCTCTTGGAGGGGTGGGTGAGGCAGAAGTGGGCTAGTGCAACCAGAAAGACTTGCGGGGGTAAAGGTAAAAGTTCCTTCTCTCACCGCCAACTTGCACACCTCATGCTACAGCCCTTTGCTTTGCATGCCCAGGGGAACTCTCACTGCTTGTCACAAGCAGCCAGGAATGAAGCAAAGCAGAACTACTGCCTTGGAAAAATGTCCATGAGATCTGTTGGATTAAAACTTCTTTCTCTTTTCTCCTTGCCCTTTGAAAAACCCACAACCAAGGAAAAAATATTAGGGTATTCAGCTGGCGTTTCTTGGGATACAGTGTTCTCCTGCCGTACCCTCTCTGTGCTCTGTCCCTGCTCTCTGTAAAGAAACCTGTCTCTGTTCCTTGCTTCTGGGTGTTTCTCAACACAATAGCTTCTTTTCCCTTGTGTGGGCAAAAGGAGTGACCCAGAGCCTGCCCAAAGGCCAGCTGCAGCGGGAGGGCGGCGTGGGCTGCCCTTTTGTGTTTGACCGCGGTGCTGTGCGGCACTCGCGCTCAGCAATGCTGATCCCTCTGGCTTTGTGTTTCCCTTTCAGCTTGTATCAAGCATATGTTGCTTCTCTCTTGTACACAGGAATCTCATAGAATGTCTCAGCTGCCTTTCTATCATCCCCGAGACCAAATTACAACTGTCAATTATACATGAAAGGTAGGTGAGATCAAAGGGTTCCCCTTAGTCCTGCTACTTGTGCATCTGCTTTGCCTGTAAAACTGCAGAACCAAACTCCTCTTTCAAAATCCTCATCTTCAGTTTAACCTGGTACATTTGATCAAAATTGTCATCTTGGTAGCTTCCCAGTATTGCACGGTGGATAATGAAGAACACTTTACATGCTTGTAAATGCCAAAAGAATTTAAAATGTGAAAAGGACATTTTACAATGAGTAGTTTCATGATTCCCTTCAGTGTTTGACAAGGATTTCACCTAGAGTTGGAAATATGAATGAGTCAGATCACTTCAGAGAAAGACAGAAAAAGAGGGGAGGAAGGAAAAATTTGGGGGTGTTTAGAAGGGGGGGTTCCGTTTATTTGTTTGCTGTGGCTTGGGTTTTTTGTTTTAAGGGATTATAATTTTAAAAATTAATAATAGTCAAAAGGATTATTCTAACATTTTTGCAAATGTTAATGCATCCTCCCTCATTCTCTCTATATTCAACCTGTTGTTGAATGTATTGTTCACACTGACTCCAGAGGAAAATCAAGAGACTCTGAAATGGAACTAATGGTCTAATCATTGCTTTTTCTCCCAAATTAATGGTCCTCACACCCAGCAATTCTTGAGAATTTTTAAATATTCTTATTAAAGTATGATGACTAAAGTAAGTAAGCTCATTATGTATGTTTCTCCAACTTTAATCTGATGAAACATAAACATCTATTTAAAACTAAAGACTGTGGATGTTGAAATGTTCCACTTTATCTATCTATTTAAAGGTGATAAACTGTACCAAAGTACTGTTCCAGTATCAGAGAAACTCAGCTTGATGAAATTCTTGCAAGGAGATGTGTATAATGTACCATTGTACAGACATATTTAAAAAATTGTAGCATTAATAGTTTATTAAGTAATGTGAGCTGCTTTGGTCTTCAGCTAAAGCTCCTTTGTACAGGGATTGCTCCCATGCAGTGGTTTTAGTTCCCTAAGGATTTTGTCATTAATTTGACAATTTAGTTCCTGTCAGCAAGCACTCTAATAAAGGGAACTTTTGGTGTGTTAGTCTTCTGGTGAGTTGAGCTGTTGGGGGTAGAAACAAAAGAGAATAATATTGATACAATACACTATATTTGCCTGTTAAATTAAAAAAGATGTTTTTTTCTGAAGATTTTTTTGTATGCCCAACAGTAAATCTCTTTTATAGGGTACAACAAAATAAAGGGTTTACTTTATTGGTATTAGTGCATTACTTAGGGCAGGCATGTCATGACACGAAGTTGCAATTAATTCTGAATCATCATCAGTCATTCTATCTTTTGATAGACACTGAAAACTCTTAACATTTGCAAGCTATTTGAAGCTTAGCTCTTTATATTAGGCATGATTCAAAGTGGCTAGTCTAATATCATGAGTATCTTATGTTCTTCTTCAGATCTGTTGATCCATATTGAAGTGCATTTTGAAAGACCCCACAACCAACTCTACACACACAAACACAGAACCCAAGCAAATTATTTTGCTGTGTGAGGTTTAATGTGATACTGGCTGCAGAAATGACAACATTGTGTACATCCTGGATTATTTCAGAAATGCTTTTAATCTTGTTGTTTGTGCTAGTCTAGAGAAGAAAGAAACTTTAGGTAACACCGTTCCGAAGATGAGGCATATCTGTTCTTTTTCACAGATCTGTAAAGTGTAATCATACTTCTGAAGCCTTTTCAAGAAGAATGCAATGCATCTCAACATATGTTTATTAAAAATGTACTTTCCAAATTGAATCCTATACCCTAATTAGACTAGTTAAGGATGATGGTTTTACTTCAGCTGGGCTTATTTGAAATTTAGAGCGTCTCTTCTCACTGCTCTTATGCTGCTCTCTACTCCGATGTGGAGGCAGCCATTGGCTTTCAGTGGTTTGGCCCAGTCTATTTGGGAAGAATGAAACCACAGTGGCAGTGTTTCAAAGCATCTCCATGTGTTGGTATTCTGCACTGAGTGAAAGAAAAGCAAACTGGCATCTGTGAGTAGTGAAATAAGGGGATTTTCTTCTTAATTTTCTTAATTCAGCAGGGGAAACCGTTGGAGTGTGTGTGGAGGGTTGCTCTGCACAACAGGTACTTACCTTGTGCCTCAGCCTTGTTACAAAGTAAAATGACAGCAAAAGTAGTTTTGTCTGAAACCAGAATTGACATAAAGTCATCCTTGAAGCTTGTAGCCAAATTGCCACCCTAATGTGAATTTTAAGCATGTTTTGTAGGACATGTGCAGTCTCTAGTATGACTTACACTGGGTGTGCGTATAAATGATGGTGGAAAAGTGAGCCTTCAGGTGCTCCTGTCTGCTGGTGTTTTTCAAGACTTCGTTGCTATCATTATATTATTAGGCACTCAGAAAACCTCAAACTTTTCCATGAAAAGCAAGTGACCAGTTCTTGTATTTATCAAGGCAGTCATTACCCAAGCTAGCAGGGTACTTGCTTGAACTTTAAAGGACTGAATCTATCTTTATTAGGTGTACTGGAGACTTAATTTTTCACATCTAAGGTGAGCACAATGACCAGCACTCAGCTGGTTTTCTTAGATGTCTCTTACTTTCTTCTCTTTGTTTCAATTCTGTTTTCCAAAAAAATGATCAAGCTTTCTTTCCAGCTTAGTGGCTAGAAGAGATTTCTGGGATGAAGCTGGGTGAGGTGTTCTGTGTTCCAGTTAAGTGCTCTAATTTTTACAGATTTTACTTATTTAGAGGTAAGAGAAAATGGGTTTTTTTCCCCCCTTTCCCTCTTTGAACCAGAAAGGGTCTTCTCATCTAAACTGGTTCATACATTCCTTCAGGCAATCCAATTTTTAAGGAAAAAAACTTTCATCAGAAAATCCCTGACTCTCTGTCCTCCCTGGAGACCTACATCTACAGGATTTTAGTTTCTTTGCCTTTGACGCGTTGACACAAAAAAGCCTCTAATAAGCAGAAGTGAGCCCACCATTCATCTTTCTCTGCTGCTCTCCAATTTGTAAATGAGCAAAGTTTGGTTATATACTTACATGTGGTAATTATTCTGTAGTCATTAAAATACTGCAGTCTTTCCTGGTTACAGCAGTGAATCTTTTGCTATTGATTATTGGAAGACTATGATTGCTAATGACAACCATTAGTCCATTTTGGAATGGTACATCTTTTATCATCTGAATCAATCACTTGATTTTCAATTTTAATTTTTTTAATTTTATTTTTCTGAATGTCTTTCTGAGACCCATCAGGAAAACTTGATATTTATGTAGGTTATTTTTTACATTTCAATATCTTCATGTTCCAATATGATTAGGAGGAGCATTAAAAAAAAAGTTGGTGAGTTCTACCAACCACAACTGTAGAATAATTCACAGTTTACTGAGAAGTTTTGGTATGAACAACTTTTTAGATCTCATTCCTTTAGCAAAACTTTTAGTATCATCTTGTGAATTTAACTTTAGGATTGTTGCCATCATTGATTGTTTGGTTAATTTTAAGGAATGGGAAATTCTAAATAGCAAAGGCTACTGGAGTATTTGTTTAGTGCTTGGGAGTGGGGAAAATAGGAAGAGGAAAGTTGTCAGATCTTTATGATCCATTGATGACAGGTTAATATCTGGTAATATGATAACTGCTAGGGAAACCTATGGCAGTTTCAGATGGCTTCCAGTTATCCCAGTCACCTGGGGAGTTTTATGGTTTATGACAGTATGTTTTGGAGGGGCTACTCTGGTTGTATTGCACTCTTTGTCCTTTCTCTAACATGGGTTAGATGTCTGAGCTGCAGTTCACCACTTGTCAGAAGGGCTACTGTAGTGTGCTGCAGGTTGTGCAACAGACCCTCTGTTAGTGCTTCATCAGTAACCACTGTAATACCAGCAAAGTGATGAAACTGCAGTTTTAATTTGACTAAGGGAAAAATAATTGAATTGCAAATTGTTAAGCAAAAATATTTCTCTTCCTGTTGTACTCAGTAACGTCACCTGGTTTACCCTTCTGCAAAAGATGGCAAACAAATCCTAATTAATTTAATCTAAATTTTACTTCATAACCATTTCCTGTGTTTTCAAACCTATTCCAGTAAAAAAAAAAGAAAAAAAAAATTTTGGATTTCCATGCATTTTTAAAAAACTGACACTTTCTATGCAATGAAAATCTTGAGTCTCACAGATAAACCTTAAATACTTAAAGAAGTGTGTATCAGGGGTGGGAATTCTTTCAGGATGACATGAACAAGACTGGCACAAACTGCAGCACATTTTCAATTAACTTATTTTTCTTTTCCCTGAGTTTACAATGCATGCAAAATGCTGATATGGTTCAGACAGCTGTTCTCACAGTGCAGTAAAAGCAGGTTTAACATTAAGATTGTCCCAGTGTATGAGGTGGGGGAGATGGGGGGGAGAGTTTTTCCCTCGGCTTCCACAACTCTGAATTCAAGATAAAAAAGGTATGGTTTAAATTAAAATTACAGAGAGAGAATGACCCCTCTGGAGCATGGAAAACAGGATCTGCTTCCTCTTACCCTCATCTGAGCCTCTCAGACTTGCATGTCCATCTGCACTGTGCTGCCCTATTACCATATTGTTCACTTTGAATGAGAGGATGTGGGAAATGGATTTGTAAAGAATTTTTAAAATTTATTAGAAAGGCTTCTGATGGAATGGTGTTGAGTTTTACATCTCTTGTGTCTCACTATTCATCGAGTCTGGTAATGGAATAAAATATTTTAAATTGCCTCTCAGTTGCCCTGTCTCTGTAAAAGCTGGGAAAACCAACAAATGGAGACGAGGGTGACAGGAATCCCAGCTCATATTGGATGCAGTTCTGCAGCAGGCAGCTAAAGGCTGGTCCTAAAAAGCTGCTGCCTGCCCAAATGCTGGGACAATTGGAAGTTCTTGGTGTAACTAAGTGAACTCCATGGATTAATGGCCACTGTTTTGCTCATACAAGGCAATAAGATCCGGAAAACTTTAACAGGGAAAAACCTCCATTAACTCAGGCTTATAAATTAAGAAACAAGGCAAGTCATTAAAGCCCATATTTTACTAATAAATCACATTTGAAACAGCATGCTATGCAAATGGACAACTTCAGAAGGGCATGAGGGGGACTGAATTTGTTTCTGTAGAAAGACTTGCACATTTTTAAATGTCAGGTTTGAAACTGAACAGGTTTGATTGAGGAAAAAGAAATTTTAAAAAATTATCTAATGGTGATGTAAAACTACAGTTATAGTAGTGGGGAGAGAGCTTATCTATTCCTAAACTTCATTAAATCATCTCATTGGATATTCTTTCTATTTGGGATATCTTACATGTGATATTGGCTTGCTATGTGATATTTAGCTATAGCGTATGAAAAAAACCCCAAAAACTGACCCTCTACCTATCCTGGTAGGTCCATTACTTTCCTCTAAAGCTCTTTTGAGTGCTATGCAAATCCTGCCAATTTTCAGTAACAGTGGAAGTGTTGAGACAACTTCCTGTTGTCTCAAAATCTGTGTTTTGTCCCACACTCATCCTACTCTGAGTCTTTTTAATACCTGAGTGATGTAAGTGTGAGCGAAGTTTTAACATTCCCCCACCATGCTATTTCTGCTATGGACTGGTGTTCTCTTTCTTTCTCTCTCCACAAACAGTTTTTGGTGTTGATGGTATACCAAAAGAATTGCTATATTGCACAGCCCTCCAAACTAAAGACCAGTGAATTTCCCTCTGCCCCCTATCCTTTGTTCAATTAGTACATTAGTCCAGAGAAATGCCAAGCTGTATACAGCTGCTTGATGTTGCATGTAGCCATTGAAGGCATCTATTCATGTGCTTGTCAATTATGTGATCTTTTGCCTTTTTGTACTGCCAATGCTACTTCTGGCATCTCCCTCCCTTCCAAACCTTTTCATGCCCAGCAGATAGTTTTCCCAGAACTAATGATGTAAATGTCATTGCTGTGTTTGAGACATCTCAGTGTCTACTTTACTCTGGTATATTAAAATGAAAGCAAAGAAAAGTAGTTTGTGTTATTCTCAGAGTAGACACATATCCCTCTGCAATTCTCTTGCAGCAAATGTGAGCCTTGTTTTAGAAAATGAGCTCTGTATTTGAAATGCTGAGGCATTTCAATACACGTTTGATTACGCTCACCTTCAAACTACTGCTTAGAAGAGATCATGGCAAAAGTGTTCCCATCTATGTGTGTGTAACTGATCATCAAACACAAATGTAGCATATCAACCCTCACACAAAATGCTCTAGAATTCATCTCTCCTTTTTCAACAGTGTTTCCTTCTAACTAGCTCTTTAAACTATTCTCTCAGGAAGAAGTGGGTTCTATGTGAAACCATGAAGGCTTCAAAAAATTGCATGGAATGGAGAACAGCAGCTAAACTAGTTTGGTTAATACCAGACACAGCCTGCTGGTGTGGATTTATCTGCTTTCTTAATCAGGCACTCAGGAAAAGAATGATATCCAGAATACATTCTCTAATATGATTTTATTTTCAGTCAAGGAAAAGACAGGAAATACTTGCAAAACTTATATTACAGCTACTGCTTCAATTCTTCTTTTCAATTTTGACATATTTCTCCGCTCTGAAATCACAACAGAGCTGACCAAAATATGCTTTACTGTATTCCTGGAATTCTTAAGTAAAATCCTTTGCCAACAGCAGAAAACACTCTCTATTAATTATGCTTTGGAAAAAATGGTCTTTGACAGAAATTCAGGCTAAATTATCAATCTAAATTCAGGCTAAAACAGTGTTGCTGCATGGATTTGTGCTATCTGCAACCCTGAGCTCCTACTCCTCCTTGAAGGCAAGAGGATTGAAGAGTGTGTGGGGGGTAACCTAACAGCTAGCACTGTGTTATCTCACCTGGCCACACCTTGCTCAAGAAACTGACTGCTGTCACCTGAGACCTTTGTTCCCTGGATGTGATGTGATGAAGTCAAATCAGCACAACTGACAAGAAGAAATCCTTCCAGAATATCTCAAAGTTCAACATTACCTGCCAGTATTTCAATCAGATCTTCGTTACAATTAAGCAGACAACTTACATTAATTAGACAGTAAGTTGTTTGCCACCTGGGTAAATGACAATTGATAGCTGGCACTCAGTAATCAGGAAGAATAGGGTTGGTTGAATATCAAAAGTGAGAGACACTGAGACAACTTGCTCTCCAAAATGTGTCTGCCACTTGGCACTCCTACATTTTATTGTGATCCACTCCTGGATCCCCATTACTTTTTGTTTTTTGAACAGTAACATATTTACTGGAGAGTCACTAAAATAACTTGTGAATAAAGCAGATGGACCTGATTTGGTTGAGTGACTGTTTGTGAAATTTTACTAAAAAATATTCAAAAATATAAGCTCCAGTCAGAAACTAAACTGACTTATATCAAAGTAATTTACAACTATGTATAGCTGAATATATGTGAGAACACAAACACCCTCTACATATGTGTTGACAGAAGTCAGGGATTGTTTATGTAGAATTACAATTTTTTGGCTAAAATATTTAATAACTGTTTTATTACCAGGCTAAAAAATACTGATGTGGCAAATCCACTATTACTAAAGTGAAAAATTTCTCCTCCATTCTATTTCTACAAGTGTTTACTGTTGTGAACAGGAAGATCCTTCTTTGTCGTTTGCGCAACACTGGGCTGGTTTTTATTCACTTCATTTCTGCCTATGTCTGTGTGTAAAGGTGATTAAGATTATTTGAGTCTGCACAGTTGCAATTAAGTAATATGCAGAAAACTCACATGCATTTCTGACAATTGCTAGACTTTGATTTTCCAGTAATACATAAGTGAAGTAGAACTTGCCAAACTCAAACATTGCTTGGTTTAGTGCAATGAGTTTATTTTATGCTTATACGGTTCTTTCAATGACTTTTCCTTTTTGTTTTTCTAATCTTAAACAATCTCCTCTCATGAGGCAAAGCTGTTGACATTTCTTTAAGCAATTGCAGACTTTCCAAAACTGTTTCTTGACACTGTCAGGGTAATCAGAATTGTATAAATTATAAGTGCCTTTCAAAGTACTCTGTAACTTGAACTCTCTGATGAGGTCGTGTGATAGTTGGGGCAGGGAGGGAAATTTATAGGGTACCAGACATTGCACAATATTTAAATTTCTTTCAATATATATTCAGTGATTGCAAACATATGGCAATATTTTATTAACTCTCCTGAAACAAGAGAATGTGTTTATAAAAGGAAAATAAAAAGTATTTTAGTAAAAAAGCTTCATATACCATAAGACTCATGTACCAGGAAGCAAAATTACTGAAGTGTTTTCAAAAAAGAATGCTTACCTCAGTACAATAGATTTTTTTTTTGCATCCTGCACACTTGTTATTACTGTTAGTGTATTTTTTCCCTTATTCAGAAAGACTGATACACTGTGAAATGTAATAGTTTTTACCTGTATTTTAAGTAAAGCAATAACAGACTGATATCATATCCAACAAAACAGAAAATATGAATGAGATTCTTAGCACTAGAACAAATGAAAAATTCCCTTTAGCAATGTTATTTTTACCAGTCACTTCAAAAACACTGTGTTAGTAAATTAGGTTATGGAGACATTGCTGCAACATGGAAAATATCTTTGAAGTAGACACAAAAACTTATTAAGATGCATTAGAGAGGAACACAGATGCTGCCAGCAACAGCCATACATTAGCTCTACCTTTTACTTTTCTTTTAAAATGTTATTTTAATTATCTCAATCTGTTTTCCCTAAGCAATAGAGCAGCTTATGCAGTCCACCAAGTTCTGAGAAGATACCCAAGATACTTTTTGTTTCAGAAGCAGAAAGAAATCAGTAATGGGGCTCTTTAAATCTGCTTCTGTCTTACTTGAAAAAAAAAAATGGTATAAGAATGAGATGCTGGAAGGAAATTTGGGCTGAACAGAACAGTAGGGGTTTGTAAATCTCGAAAATGGTGAAGCAAAATCAGTACAGAACTAGGGAAAAACACAAATGCCAATCATTCACTGAGAACCCAAACTAACAAATGGAAAAACAGCGGAAAACCATCCCTCAAGGAATTTTACAGGTATGGCTTTATAAGAGGATATGGCAAGGGGAATCTTATGTAATGAAGTATTCAAATTATTTGATGAAGGATTTCAGAGAGAAACTATCCTTGGCAGAAGAAAAAGACTGAAGAGATAGTAAAAGACAAATATATCAGTTGTCATTAAGATTTTTGAACAGAAAAAACTTACTCTGAAAGCTCATGGAGACCCTTAACTGAAGAGCTGCAGAATAATTTGGATAAATATTCATATAAATATGGTGCTGCCTGTAAATGTAAATAAACTACTCTGCATCTGTGTTTCAAACCTACTTTTCAATAATGTTATGGAAAAGTTGCCTAGAATTTTGGACACAGCTCTTTTTATATCATGGTAGGTCAGAAAGCCACAATCTTAGTTAACAGTTCAAAAAGGCACTAATTTGAATTAAGTAACCTAGAAAACAAAGGAGTTTCCTTCCAAAAATTCATGTTTAAAAGATGCTGTTTGCTTAAACTGACTAGTCTGATTAACTTTCACAGGGAAACAACACAAGTCTGATGTGTCCTGAGAAGGGATCCTCTGGGTAGCCCCACTGCCCTACTTTCAAGCTGACACTTTGTGAAAAGAAAAGAAAAAAAAAAAGAAAAAAAAAAAAGAAAAGCAAAATACAATGGCAGACTTCTCACTCTTTAGAAATTTTGGTTGTACAAGTGGGAGGGAGAAAAAGCACCTCAGGTACTTAACTGAATTCTTATTCCCCTTGCAAGATATTATTCTTCTGATCCCTTTGTCAATATAATGGTTAGAACTAAATAAAGCTGTCAACATTTGAGAATAGACAGTAGAACAGCAAAGTTAAACAGCTGAAACATTCTCTATGTACCAGTGTACACATTCATTTGGTAGAGATGTGGATGTTACTGGTCTTTCTAGTCTACTGATGTTGCAAATACAAGGAGAAACAAGAGAAAATGTATGATGAAATTATTCACTATTGGTTCCAAAAGAGTAAACAGGTGAAAATAAAAAGCATGTAATGGTATATACTTCTTGTTCAAGGGAAGTAAAATCTGAGAACTTATGTGATGGGGACGTATTAGAAGGTAAGATGGAAGGTACAAATTTTGTCACAACACATTGTTCTAGCAGGTACACCTACCAGACTGAAGTGCTCACAGAAATACAAATATCTTGAATTCTTGCTGTGTCTGAAAAGGACTGAATAACCATTAAGACTGATTTCAGATGGTTTTTATGGCATAGAACAACTAAGGTAATATTAAGAGACAATATGCTAAAAGACAAAAATTATTCTTTAGGAACACATCATTCCTGTAACTATTGGGTTTTCTTAAGAATCACTGAAATTTAGAGATGTTAATAAGATTAAAATACTAAATAAGAATATTTTCTTAAGGCTTAAAGTTTAATACAGAAACAAAACTAATCAGACAGTCACCTACGCAGAAGCTCAGCTGAGGTGCACTGTGCCTCTTGTTTGTCAGATTTCCTGGACTGGAAAGGAGAGCTGGTGCATGTCCAGGGTGTGTCCTGACAATGAACTGAGAAATGACCAGCACACGTGCTGGGTCTTGGGACTGCTCTGCAGCAGAGAGATCTATCTGTATTGGCCAATACAGCATGATCTGCAGTCAGCAAGATCATTTCTTTTGGTTTTTATGAAATTATATTGCTCTTTCATCTACTGTAAGTTTCCTCTGGAAGGGGAAAAAAAAGCTTATCAGTACATATTCTAAGTGTAAAGTTGGCTCAAAACACCATTAGACTACAGACACTGCCAGTCCTTGGGGGGTGTGGGTATGTAAAAGTATGTGGAGAAAAAAAAGCAGCAATAACTGAAACTGTGTACATGAAGAAAAGGAGCTTTCTGGGCTTCCAGGAAGGGAAAAGAGGAGCCAGAGAGTGATATTTAAATACACTTTTAAGAGTGCACATTTGTGCTTGCGAGTAAAATGTTAACAATGTAGCAATTCGATCAAGGCTACTCATCTATAAACAGAAATGTTTCCAGATGATAGCAGGCACTAGTGGGATAACAGGGATGGGTAAGATAAGCATCAATGCCTACCTTTGAGTTTACACTGGTTTATTCCTAGAGAGTCTCACAGAGAGCACTGACAGGAGTGCTAGGGCAAGGCTGGTGGTTCTGGGCAGATATGGGATGGCAGGAGAAGCAGACACTGGAGAGAAGCTGTTGGGGTTATCAGCACAGCATCAGCTGATCTGCAAGGCATGGGCACTGCTCATGCCTCATATGCTGCTTTTCTGGGTACCCAGGAGGGAGACAGCAAGGAAATCCTTGGCCTTAGGAAGGGGAGTCATTCCAGTGGGCTCCAAGAGAATACAGAAGGAGTCCCTCAGACCTGCAGGTGTTGGTCATAAGCAGGGCTGGGTGCCTAAACCTTTGTGCTCCTCATCATCCAAGGGACCGACCAGTGAGGGCTACTTGAGTATGAGCATCTGGCCTCCCAGCCAGAGCAAGTGGGAACATGCCTCCTTGTCCTAGGGAGTGTTTAGGTATAAAAGTCAGTTGGGTGACATCAGTTTTGTTTTCAGACAAGAAGTCCCCTTCCCTTCCTAGGAAGTGGCACACTGGGATTTGTTACTTTATCACAGGTGTTGCAATATTGTCTTATATTCTCAAACTTCAGGAAATAAAAAGCAGTGAGTGAATTCTCCACCCCACTGTTTGGATTTTTTTAACTGGATGAGATTTTAAAACTATGTGCAGTGAATAAAATAAAAATATTTAGCCATTGGAAATGTATTGATTTCATAAAATAAGATGTTGAAAACTAATTATCTGATTCTAAGTTTGAAATAGCTACACTATTATGCAAATATTATTGTCTCTTGTAGTCTTCATCTTAAAAAAAATACATTCAGTTTGCATTTTAATCTGATAAGGATTCTGAGAAAGTAAGCTCCCCTTTGTGCTTCACTTATTTTTGAATGCACTGTTTGTAGGTGCCAGAATTTACCAAAATTTCAGAGTCAATTAAAAATTACCTCTGGCTTCAAGAATTTACCTGAGATGTTTCTCCTTTTTTTTTGGCCAGGTAAGGTATGGTCATAATTATCCCCCCCCAAAAAAGTCTCTGCTCAATTGAAATTAATGAAAGATATCCCTCTCCACTCCCCTTTTTTTCTAAAGCTTTATTTTGACATATGGTATTCCTTTTTATTTTGGCACTCAGGCTTGTTGCACAAATGGAAATGAAGACCTAAGCAGTGACCAGCATTTTTAGAAAGATAAGTGAGAAGTGTTTTTGATTTTAGGCTATTTAAGTACCTAGCATATGTTGCAGCTTATTTTATAAGAAATATTTGGAAAATAAGGCAAGCACTTCGTTGGGTGTTCTTTTTTTTTGCTTCCCTCCCACATATTCTAGTGAAACTTTATTAAGTTTAAAAAAAAAAAAATTAAGCAAGTTTTATTCCTTTAAATTCTAGAGTTTATTGGTCTAGATAAGATTAAAAATTTTTAGTAAAATGTACAAAATATCAGTCTTTCACATTTAAAAACAGTTCTCCTTTCTTTTGTGCTCTAGCAGACATAGGTAACTGAATTAATTCAGACATCGGTTCCCTAAGCTCTTACAACTTGAGTTATTTGGGGTGTTCAATACATGACCAAGTTTTTGAGATTAAATGGTTACAAGCCATTGAAGGTATCAGGAAATATGGTCTTCAGGGCTCAAGTCTTTGGTTTGGCTTGTACTAAGCATCTCCAGAAACAATTTCACTGTATAATAAGCCTAACATGTTCATTTACCTGCCTAAGGCATTGCTGATGAAGGATTTGATGTAAATGCAAAGCACTACTACTTTACCTGAGCAGTAAGATGTTCTAAAGTTGGCTAATTATTGTTTTGACGAGGATGAGGATGTGTTTTTTTACATCACCTCCCCATGACAATCGACCTAAACCAAACAGAAAGGTGATTAAATGAGCAATCTCCAAAGCTTCTGCTGCAAGGATCTGCCTCAAGAATTTTTGACTGCGTTACAATGCTAAGAGTACCTCACATTACTCCCTCCTGTTTACTTTTTAATCAGTTACCTAAGTGTGATGTCATTAAAACCACATCAACTATACTAAAAAAGCCACAGATGAGTTCGAGGCACAGATTTAAATTGCACATATGGATTTGGTTAACAGTCATTTTTTGGTTTTTTGTTAAAGAGTTCTCACTGAGGAAACAAATGTCTTATAGATGAAATGTAAACTTGTGTTTTTTTCTCTTTGACCCATTCTGAATAAAGTTATAATTTCTCTATTTCAGTCTAAGGAATGCATGTTAAATTTGCTGTTATTATCCTTGCAAACACAAAGAACTTGTGGAATTTGTTGTTCTCCAAGTGGAATCTGATGAAACATTTGCAGGGAGGCATTTTGAAGAAAGGATGTGCTCTATGCTAGTGTAAAAATAATAACCCAACATTTCTAAAGAGTTCTCAGTTTTGTCAGGTTTTAAATTCTATATAGTATCTTGATATAGTATCTTGATAATTTAGCTCTGAGTATTTCTAAACATATTTGTTGAAGGATTTTTTCATTGGGTATTGCTGCTGTTGCCTTTTCTTGGCTTTGCTCCATGTATTAAAAATAGTATATCACATACAAATTTCGCTATCAAATCAGTCTGAATTTAATATGTTTCTTTTGAGTTATAGCAAATTTATCAAATTCATATATTAGTAAGTGACTGTTGTTATCAAAATTCTGTAGCCTTGTTGAAATGATATTTAGGTCCAGATCTTTCCTAACACTGTAGCAAAGGCTCTGCCTGCTTAACAGTGACATTATTCAGTGAGAAGAAAAGCTGACATCAAAGTTTATATCTAAAAGACTCTGCAGAGCATCTCCAAACTCCTGTTCCTTCTGGTAATTATCCCTGAAAAAGAAATGATTCCATGCTTTCTAGCGTGCTGATCTTGGCACTGTTGTGAGGGGTCTTTAAGCCCTCGTGACTCCGCACGAGAGCTGTTTGGAGAGTCTTCCCCCAAGCTGTTGGGAAACCTTCATTAAATGTGTGTGAAGCTCAATCCTCTTCATCTTCTTTTTTTTTTTTTTTTTTAAGTATGCCATGCTGTTTGTAGGTGTGACTTTCACCAAGTGTTCTGATGTGCTGTGAATATAATTAATAGACACTTTTCACAATGTGCAAGTTTACAGTATATATAAAATAATAAACTTTAGAGACCAGAATAGTTGCAATGGGTTTATGGAAAGCAAGTCTCCCTTTACCCAGCACTATGAAAATCCCTGAGCAAAATAAGGATGGGGTGAAAGATACAAAATACATGGATCCAGGAGATGGATAAAAACTCTGAGGTTTTAATCAAGGGCCATGGTTTAGGCTCTGACTTCAGACTGTGTTGCATGTGTTTTAACCATTGGGAAAGTATTTGTGGAGGGGGTGTGTGTCCATTCTGCCCTATGCATTGCAGTAGTTGTGTACCCAGAGCTCTTAGGCTTGGAAGTAAGGTGGGGACTATTTCACAGGTAACTTTTCCTAAATTATTAGTTCGTAGCTTTCTAAAGCTTTCACTAAAATTATCAGCTCAAATATTTTTTTTTTAATTTTTTTTAGAGTAAATGGTAACTACATATGTTGAGGTATGTGTGCTCCATGCACAGTCATCATTCCTATTTAGAGAACTGAATGCAGGTTTGCCTGGTGTAATGGCATTCTTGACAATACATCCAATTCCCTTCACTCACAGATGCATCTTACAGAAATGTTTGCTCATTTTATGCTTGCTTCCAGCATGGCTTTGGCCTCCTTTCACCATGGGGGCCCTAAGCCTGGTGTCGGCTCTGTAGGTGTCTGCTTCTGGATATTTCTGCAGTACACCATAGCCAGTGAAGTCCCAGAAAAGCAATCGAGACTTCAGCTCCACAAAGTGCTTCCAAATGAGCTGCAATAGTCTGAAAAACAAAACAAATAGAAGTAGATTTCCAGATGAAAAGATAATTAGGATGATGATGATGATTATATTCTAAAAACTCGCCACGACCCCTGCAACACACTCTAGCCAATCAATCAGAAATGCCCCAAAAACTGCCTTCAGAAGACAGCCAAGGTGGCTCTAGATGTGACATTCATGATTGAAAGAGACATCTCCACAGTTTTGCATATGCATTTATGACTTCAAGGTAGAATTCAGGGCATCACCTGGGTCACCCCTGGAGACCCCAGCTGATGCTGTGTTCAAAATGTGGCCATCACAGACTGATGATCTGATTTCTTATGCAATTTTGTTGTAAAGTTGGGGTGGGGACCTAACCTTCTTGGAACAGTACAGGAGTTAAAGGACTTTGATTGGAGTGGGAGACCCAGCTTGAAACTGGGAGTGTTTAAATATCAGCCTCCTAGGGATGTATCAATAAGCATCACCTACAGGGTAAAACAAAAGGGATTTTCCTCTCTTCCTCTGCTACTGAGGAGATGAGAATGAAAGATTTATGTGGCCAGATGGAAAGCAGCTATTATTTCTGGTTCCTCTTAAGTGAATTTCTTTTACATTTTAGTATTAAGCAACCATTGGAATAAAAAAAAAACTTTGTTAAAA